>JH429606.1:1056-32829 GCA_000239455.1 Strigamia maritima
CGGGGTTGCCGAGAGGGTGAACAGGACGGTTCATGACGCTGTAAGATCAATATTCGAAGACACCAAATTGCCTAAGAAGCTGTGGGCTGAATTGGCGTTAACAGCGATTTACGTTAAGAATCGTTTTTCTTATAGCAGAATTGACGGGAAAATCCCGTATGTTCTGTTTCGGAAACGTCCTTTAAATGTGAGACACATGAGGATTCCTGGAACCTTGGCTTACGCCCACATTCAGACTGAAAAGCGGAAATCTAAGCATCATCCTAGAGCTTGGAAAGGGATAATGGTGGGTTATGCTATGAGAACCCGAGGATATAGGATTTGGGATCCTAGTACGGATAAAGTACATGAAACCAAGTATGTCAAGATCGTGGAATCGAAGAGATGGATTAATTTTGACGATGAACGCGATGATGAGGAAAATGAGAAAAATCCTATTCTGATTTCAAATGATGATTCAAGTTTTGATGACGACGTATTTGAGGCAGAAGCCCAGTCGGATGAAGATCAAAATGATGAGGACTTGGATGTTTTTGGTACTCCTATGAAGCCGGGAAGGCGTAGTGAAATTGAAATCGAGGCAAGAAATGCAAATAGGTTAGTTAAGATTGACAGTCCGTTACCTATGATTTCTGAACAGGTTGAAACTCCTTTACATAAAAATATCTCGTCAAGAAAAACTCGAGGACCTAAACTTTGGAAAGATACGAGTAATTTGCCATCAACCTCCAGATTGACATGTATCCTCGTACCTGAATTGCCTGGATGGGAACGTGTTGTAAAAGTTCGGCAAGGAGGGGTGTCTGCTGGTGATCAAGATGTTGAGTACTGGGATGAATTGGGATTTGGCCCAATCAGAAGTTACAAAAAGGTTCAAGCAAGATGCGAATCAAGGAAAATCCCTTATCACAAAGAGTACTTTGATTTTTCTGGACGTGTGAAAAGGGAAGAGAAGCCTGAGTTTGATGATGAAATGACTGATGAAGATGGAAGGATTTTATCTGATAATGATGAAGTCATTTCTACTGAAGCCAAACCGATTACAGCTTTGTTTGGTCGTACTCTTAGAGCTTATTGTACTGTACGAGAACCTACTACGTTTAAGGAGGCTATGTCCAGTCCAGAAAGTGCCGAGTGGCAGAAAGCCATGGATTCCGAGCTGGATACTTTCAAGGATTGGGAGATTTACGAGGAAGTTCCCTAACCATCTTCCGGGAAAATCCTGGGTTCGAAATGGGTTTTCAAACTCAAGAAGAATGCTGAAGGCGTAGTGGTCAGATATAGAGCTCGTCTTGTCGCTCAGGGTTTTCGACAGCAATTTGGGATAGACTATAATGAGGTTTTTAGTCCCGTGATCAATTTTATCCTAGTTCGTCTGTTCTTTGCCATCCTGGTGGTTTTAAGAGGATGGAGAGATGTTCATTTGGACATGAAAGCCGCATATTTATACGGACCGCTAGATGTGCCGATTCACATGAAGGTTCCGGATGGCGCGAAACATTCGAAACCTGGATATGTTTGAAGATTGGTCAAGGCACTCTATGGCTTACATCAGAGTGGCCGGATGTGGAACCAGACGTTAGATCAAGCCCTTTTGAAGATGGGGTTTAAGAAAATCTGGGGTTTTAATTGCGTCTATACCTTCGACTCGGATGCTGTGCTTGTCGTGTATGTTGACGACATGGTACTGTTTTCATCGTCTGAGGAGATCAAGACGAGGTTGATTTCGAACATCGAGAATGATTTTGAGATCGTCAACCTGGGAATTGTAAGGAAGTTACTTGGTGTCGAGTTTGATCGTACGAATGGAGAGATTAAACTTCGACAAATGAAATACATCGAGAAGTTAGTCAAGGACTACGGGATCGAAGAGAATGCTAAGATTCGAGTTCCGGTTACACCTGGCACGACTTTGTTTAAACCGAAGGAGGGACATACTGTTGAGGATTTTCCTTTTCGTTCGCTGGTTGGTTCGCTGATGTTCTTAGCGTTGCGAAGTAGACCGGATATTTTGTTTTCCATTATATACTTATCGCAATTCAACACAGCGTACAATGGAAGTTATATCAAAGCATTGTTTCAAGTTTTACAGTATGCTATGAACACTCGAGATTACGGTATAAATCTGTCTAGTTGTGTTGGTGAAAAGATAGATGTGTTCACTGATGCAAGTTGGGCTACGGATCTCGAGACGTGCAGGAGTTTCGGAGGTCATCTGATTTATGTTGGTGGCGATTCACAGGTAGATAATGAAACAATTCGTTCTTTTCTTGATTGCCATGTAATAGCAGTATCTCCAATCAATGCGACAAATCCTGCAAAAGATTTGGCATCTTTGGAAGGTGTATTCCAGGACGAATCTGCAAATGCAGATAATATTTGGGTACCATGTTTATATTCCAATGCTAATGATTTAGTGCCCTTAATATACCTCAAAACCCGTTTGGCCGCCACCCAATGCACCTCATGCGGGTCAGCCAACCACTGAGAAAGACATGACACCGCATAGGCCACATCAGGCCGGGTCTCCTGCGTGAGGTACATTAAGGCACCAATTAATTCTCAAAATGGTTGGTTCACTAACTTGTCTCCAACTGGATAATTTGGATGTAATAATTTCTGCGACAAGTCCATTGGTGTATGAACCGTTTTAGCATCAACCATATTAAATCTTACCAACAATTCATCAATATACTTTGCTTGGTCTAGGACAATTGATCCATTATCTTTAAATGTTATCTGGATTCCTAATATGTTCTTTACCTGTCCCAGATCAAGCACATTAATTGTTGATTTAAGTTGCTTCATTATCTTCTCTAATAAATTTTCATCATTATAAATTGTGATCAAGTCATCGACATAAACTCCCAAAATAACTGTTTTATCATGTTCTGTATAACTGTATACACAAGGTTCAACTTCTAATGACTTAAAACCAATCTTATTTAATGCTTTCTTCAGAGTCGTATTCCATGCCCACCCTGCTTGTGGTAAACCATAGATTGCTTTACGAAGCAAGCACACACTCGACTCTGAAACTTTATCATCTATCCCATCTGGTATTTTCATATAAACCACTTCATCTAGGGGGAATGTAAATATGCTGACTTGACGTCGCACTTTAAGACCCTTTGCTGCGGCTATGGCTAATAAAATTCTAACTGTTGACAACCTAATCACTGGAGAGAAAGACTCGCTATAGTCAAAATCCTTTTTAACATTGAATCCTCTAACTAATCTAACTAATCTTGCCTTAAATCTGGTCACCTGACCATTTTTGTCACTCTTAAGGGCAAATACCCATCTAGAGTCAACCTCTTTAATATCTTTAGGTTTATCAACTATCTCCTAAGTTTTCTGTTCAATTTGAGACTTTAATTCAGTATCTATTGCTTTTTTTCATTCATTAGCATAAGGTGAGTTTAACGCTTCTTTATAATTATTTGGTATTATAACATCTTTAGCATCAATTCTAATATTTCCATTAGTAATTTTGGGCTCACTAGCTAATATTGCAGTTGAAATAGTCTTTCGAGTTTTTACGATTGTATTCGCCAATCAACTGATGAATACGGTTCAGGAAGGCGCCTTATGCATAGGAGATAACGCCTAACATTTTGTGATGCACTCTGTTGAACTTCTGGAAAATTTGATGAAACCTCTGGAAAATTCGATAAAACCACTGGAAAATTCGATGAAACTACTTGTACCGGATCCGAAATTGGAATATAAGCTAAATCATCCAATTTCACCGGCTGATTACCAGTTTCTTTCAATATAGCTTTGGAAAAATTACTTTCTTCATTAAATTTAACATCCCTTGCTACTAAATACTTTTCTGTTTTAAAATTATAAAATATCCATCCAGGAGTATCCTGTGAATGTCCTACAAAAATTACTTCTCTCGAGCGGGGATCTAATTTACGTCGCAGATGTGCACGAATCCACACATAATGCGGTACATCCAAAAACACGCATATTTGACACATTAGGTTTATGTCCCATTAATCTCGCATAAGGGGTTTCAGAAGCAAAACGCTTTGTTGGTGATCTATTGCAAGCATAAGCAGCTATACTGACTGCATCTTGCCAAAAACTAAGATCTAATTTCGATTCTATCAATAAAGTCCTTGCTCGTTACATTAATTTTCTATTTGCTCTTTCAGCAACACCATTTTGTTGCGAAGAATAAGGAATTGTATGTTGATGTTGAAGGCATAGGTAAACTGAAAACACGTGTGATCAATGTGTTTAATACATAAGTTATGTATTTAACACAGGTGCGGATCTGATTTTAAGTACCCGCACCTTAAAGTTATTATTTAGTTTAGTTTTTATGACAAGATGTCATAATTGATTCGATCTATAACTTTATAATTGATTTGGAATAATTATGCATGAGCTGACTCTTTTGTATGTATATTTAATTGTTTGAGTCAGCACTTGATAACTTATGTTTTGTTAAGCTAGGTTCCATGCACTCTGTAGTCACTAGCTGGAATCCTAGTTCATTTGTGTGATAGGATCACATACTAGTCCAGTTTGTGATCCTAAGTTTGTCAAAGCTATTTATAGCCTTATGGGCATTTTATGTATTTTTATCATTCCATTCTGTAGTTTGCTGTGTTTGAGATTAAATACTCTCTAACCTTCTTGTGTCAAGGAAAGATGGCTGATGTTTTTGCTCCATGCTACTTCAAGTGATTTCAGGATTTTACATCATTGTATATTTGAGTATTACTCAATTTAAGGAAGACAATGCAGTTCTAAGTGATTACAATCACAGCCAAGCAGTTGTCATTGATTTTGAAGTGAGTTTTTGCGCAAAACAGATTAGAGGTCATTCCCAATGTCATTGTCATTACACACGAGGTCATACCTCTAATTTCCAAGCATATGACAATGGTTTCCATGCTCGTTCCAGCAGAGAAGCGATAGCGCAACGTATTGCATTATTAGAGCATGATCGATTTCGACGGGACCTCGCGTACAACTCCGGCAGCTCGCAGTGGCTCGCATGCGGCCAAAAATCCCGACTTTTCCATCGAAATTCGAAAAATGGATTTTTGCTCATTTTTGACCATTTAAAGCACAGTTCACTTCCACGACTGTGCGAAAGGACCAGGGTGGACCACTATAACGTACAGATGTTTGATCTCTCTTTTAGATAATAATGATTTAAATTCATTACTCGTAAACTCAGATCCATTGTCTGATCTAATTATCCGAACTTTAGCATTACGATTATTCTCTATAAAAGTTAAGAATTTACCAAGTTCATTAGTAGTATCGCTCTTAACTTTCAAAAACTTTGTAACAATCATCCGAGAATAAGCGTCTACAATTGTAAATATATACAACATCCCCATTTTAGACTGTTGCTGCAAGGGTCCAACCAAATCCATATGCAACATTTCAAATGGTTGTTTAGATGATAACTGTGCAACAGAGTAAAATGGTTGTCTAACTTGTTTGCCCATCACACAATATTCACAAAAGGTTGGTTTACATCCTTTTAATTTTAAACCATTAACCATATCACGAGAATGTAGTTGTGTTAAACTTCTAAAATTTAAATGTGCAAAACGTTTATGCCATCGCATAATATCTGTATTGCTACAAGTATTTGAATAATCCTTAATTTTTGCACCAAATGTCTCATCTGGTACAACTTCAATCAACTTTAAATGAAATAAACCATTTCTCAAATGGCAATTAATCATCGGTATCCCTTTATCAATGAATATTGTGCAATTAGATTTACTAAATGATACTTTATATCCTAGATCGATTATACAACTAACAGATAGCAAATTACATCCTAACAAAGGTACATAATAAACATCATTCAATCTTATAATAAAGTCTTTTAAGTTCATCTTGACTCGTAAATGAACACTTTCACAACCCGCTGATTGAATCACTCGTCCATCAGCCATCACTATCTGTTTCTTTACTTGTGAGTTGAAGTGTACAAATAAATCAGGGTTGCATGACATATGTGAAGTTTCTCCAGAATCCACAATCCACATTTTAGGATCACACCTGTAGGAATTATCAAACCCATTTTTAACTACCATTGTTCCAAATGCATATTTGACATCAGTTTCGCCAAGACTGAAGTTATCTTAGTCGATTCATCCGGTTTAAATCCACGGCGCCCTCTTGAATTCCATCTACCGCGACTTGAAAAATTAGGTCGACCTTGCAAATTGGCTGCACGAGAGATACGTTGCTCATCTCGAGGAAAACGACACTCAAAAGCTTGATGGCCTGGTTTACCGCAATTCCAACAATTCAAATTTGCTCGAGGTGTATTCATTGGTTGAAATCATCTTTGTCCTCTCTGACCAGCAATGGCGCATTTGAACGTCCACCGGAGAACCCTGCTATTGGAATTCGACCTTTAACTCGAGTTTCTTCCGCTAAAAGCGCTCGCCGGATGACTTGCAGAGTAAGCGTAGTTGTGCTCATAACATCGCAACTGCGGACCACTCCCTTGTAGGTTTCCGAGAGACCAGATAAGATATAAGTACACAATTCTGACTCGGAAATATTTTCATCCAAGAATAATAAGTCATTATATACAACAAGAACACGGCTAAGATAAGATGAGACAGTCTCACTTGGTTGCATTGTAATCCTACCCAATTGTGCTCTTAATTGTAATTTAATTTCATCACTTGCACCTTGGTTCAGATCCTTTAATTTAGTCGATGCCTCTTTTGCAGACTTTACATTAATCACATGCTGGAGCTGAGTTGAATCTATAGTTGATAAAATCACACTCAATGCATTGACATCAGCTTTTACCCAGGCACTGACATTTTCTTTGCTTGAAGTTCCCGCTGGTCTTGGATTCTCAATAGCAGTCCAATAGTCTTTAGACTTTAGCAAAGTCTTAACATGAAAGGACCAACCAGTATAATTTCTTCCTGTTAACTTTATCACAAGGAATCATAGAATGTTCCGCCATCTTGTAGGTTTAAATCCTTAGCGTGTACTGCTCTTTACTTGAAAATTGTATCATCATCACCATTCTTAATTCACATGTAGCAAATTTTCTTACAGAGTTGAATGGACAGCTAGATGAGGCCCATAACCCATGTTGGTGTGGAATTTCTGTTATAATCACTTGAAATTTTATTAGATAGCTGCAGCTACATATCTTTACATGTCGCTTAATGTTATAACAATATGTATTGTTGCCAAGCAACATTCTAGTATCAAAACTATGTACTAACAATGGGATATTGTTAATATTTTTAATTTTTAATTTTTTAACACTACTATAACCAATAATAACATGTTCCGTTCTTTTTAGTAAACTTGTTCCGTTCACAATAAAAAATACTACACAACAATTGATTAAAATATTTTGCCATATATTTTGTGGCCTCTGGCCTTATAGTGAGTGAAAATGCATAAGAATTTGATATTCTTGTGTGATAATGAGTTATGCCATACTATGCTATACGTATAGCAATTATTGTTTTAAAAATAAAATTTTTTTTTTAATTTGTTTTTAAATTTGCCCAATTGACCTTCGGCCAGTAGAAATTCGCCGAATTAACCTATTCGCCGAATTGTCTTCGCCGAATTGACCACGTTGAATTGACCTTCGCCCAGTTGTCCGGATCCCGCAAAAAAATCACATTTCAGTTTCGTGCACAAATAGTTGGATAGAGTTTAGGCGCACTCATTGTTAAAATGATTTCCGAAATCCGATTATTGAGAAAATCAAAATTGGTTTTTAATATTGAATAGCAAATGAAATTCAATTTCGGAAATCCGATTTCCATTTTCTGAGCATGTGCAGATGTCAACAAGATGGCGGCAACTGCGGCATAGGCCATTAACCAATGGGGTTTTGTGCACGAATTGTTAGATAGAGTTTAGTATATAATTATTTTTGAATTTTCATAGTGTTTTTGGTTATAAGAGTGATTGGTTGTATGGAACGATAAAGCAATATGTTTAGATTGTAAAAGACAAGGAATCTTCTGTTCAGGTGCATGCAAATACACTGCAAATCTAGGTGCCTAAATGTTGTTTTAGGCACTTTATAATAACTTAAGTTAAGACATTTTAAGAAGCTAAACTCATTTTTGGACTACAATTGTAGTCCAAAAATGTGCATGCCATTGTTACCAAACAAAAACGCTTGTAAAATATTTTAAAAAGTTATTTACATTTGAGTTTATGTATTGTTGCACACATTTTTCGGCTACGAAACAATGATTTTTTGACTCAGCTCGACTAGAAGATTAAATAAGCTTCCATAATATATACTTTCAGTACAATGCAAAATGCATTGCAATGCACTTTTCAGTTTCGTGCACAAATTGTTGGTTAGAGTTTAGGTGCATAATCTGATTATTCGGTTTTTAACATTGAATACCAACGATTTCGGAAATCCGATTTCTAATTTCTAAGCATTCGCAGAGCATGTCAACAAGAAGGCGGCAACTGCAGCGCTAAAAATTGATTTTCGATTAACAGAAAACGACTCCAGAGCAGTTTTCCTGGAATCCGATTGTTAAAATGTGACGCAATTCGCGTGTTTCCAGTTTGGGAAATCGGTTAAATTGGTGAAATACGTTTAATCGCTTTAATTATTTTAGCATTTGGGTCACCTTGTGGTGACCCAAATGGGTCCACTCAGAGATATATTCTGCCATTATGGATAATGGACACTCTAATTTTTATGTAAATATATTAGCCCTAAATTGTAATGTGTAAATAATTAATTATAGAATTGTTATTATTATTTTGGTGTGTTTCCTGTGCTAATTGAGGGACGATGCAACAGGATGTTGCCAGCTCCACCCACTTTGGGGGAGGCTCAGTGCTTTTGCTCAGATGAACCATGCAGGTTCAACAGCTGTTTCATTGTTGGGATCAATTAGTGATCTTGCCATCCTACTGTGCAAGGAAATGACATCACTGAGCATCCTGCTCCTGACTGAACTCCTCAGTCTAAGCATAACAATCAAACCAACAACCTCAGGGTCATACTACTCTGAAATAAGATAGTCTGATTGAGGTATTGTTTGATTTCCTTGGATTCTTCTCTGGCCTTGTACCAATACAAGGTTAGGACCATGTGCCATTAGTTTTACTCACAGCTAGCACCTGATTTAGGTGATAGCATACTTTTGATAGGTTCTCTTTAAAACCAGTGCACTACAATTCGCGCCTTAGTGCCCATATTGTATGACTGGATTTCCAGCTCTATCAGGAGGATAGTAGGCCGGAATGTCCGGTGTGAATCTGAGTTTAATTATTTAGATTCGCACTTAAAACTCCTAGGCAACACCAAGTTATAGCAGTCTTGTACAGCATTCACACTGCACCGTCCGTACCGGTGCCCGCACCGCAGAGATATAAGTTAAGAGATCAAACCGGTCACAGCAACCTATTATAGGAATGTGTTTACTGTTATAGTTGATATGCCATTTTCGCCAAAGAAAAATTTGTTATTCATTCGTGATGAAGTCAGTGAACACATTTGCAACATAAATCAGGCAGTAAGATATGTATTTCACACATTTTACATTAGAAATATTTAATTTAACTTTAAACTCATTTCCAGCACTTCATTTTGCCGCAAAATCAATTTTGTCATCTGAAACATCTCTCTATCATGCACAATTCTTTTGTGACTGCAATAGATATTTCCCGACAAACAGTAATTTTAAAATTATAAAAATCCGTTTTTTTTTGCACGTTTATTTTTTTTTTAGTTTTCTCGAATAAATACTCCCAAAAGACCGTGCAAATCAAATGATGAAATTTCAAATTGCGAACATAGATGTTACGAATTGATACTAGAGAAACAAGCCTTCACTTGCAGGTATTCAGTAAAATTTTCTGAAATTATAAAAAATAAAAAATTTATTACTAGATTGCCATTTATGGAACAGAGGAATTTGGCACTTTGCATGACTCAAGAAACAGCTAAAACAACGCACAAAATCTATTTGGAAACTCAATTCAAGACAAATCCCCAAGCGCACTGTTCTTGCGATGTACGCTGCCAAGAAACCATATTCAATCCGTCAATAATAAAAAGCATATATCCAGGATCAGCGACAACTCTGAGATACAGCGTTGAAAGTGACATTAGAGAAAAGATCGAAGAACAGGAAATTATTTCAATAGTCAAATTGTTTTGTAATATTGGATCTGTCATTGGTATAATGACTGGTCTTTCAATATTTTCTGTTCTTGAATATTTTATTTAATTTTTAAGCTTTGAACACAACAATGACAAGAACATTATACTGCACATTTCTATTTGTACTGCAAACACTTTACAATTTATAGTTACTATTGATGTAAACTCTTCTAATAAATATTAACAGTAGGTGCATTCAATTCCAAACTGATTATAAAAGCAGAATTAAATCTGATTATAGAGAATCAGTTTAATCTGTTTTAAGCATTGAACGTGGTTATTAAGTTTCAGTTTACGCATGCACAGTTGCAAACTTAAATATTCTGGATCAAGTTCCTTGATCGGAACTAGTCCTTGCGTGCCCATGCCCGGATTGCTGTGCGTTTTCTCTTTTCAGTTGTAATCTACTATAAAATAGTGGTATACATTAAGGCATACCAAATTGTTGTGAAAAATATATAAAAAAGCAGTAAAATCTAATAATAAAGTCAATCGATCCTTACCTCAGTCTATCTCGAATCCAAAATGGCTGCCAAGAATGCCGCCAAAAACAAGATTTCAGCAGCATAAACCACCTTCAACGTGGTTTATGGAGAAGCGGTTTATGTGTAAACTGTTTATTGGAAAATGACATAAAAAACGTCATTTCCGCCTAGCGAGAATCAAGAGAATCAGGATAAACCATTTATGACTTTGGAATTGAATGCACCTAGTTAATGTATTTGTATTTTTAATGTGTTTTTAATGTATTTTTAATGTTTTTAATGTTGTTTTTAATGTATTTTTAATGTTTTTAATGTTGTTTTTAATGTAGTTTTAATATATTTTTGACTTACAATAAGTATTGTATATTAGTTGTTTATTTCTTTCTATTTTTTAAATCGTAAAGTTATTACAGATAAAATGATAAAAGCAAATATCCAAGCCCACGTGACAGCAAAGCCTTTCCACACCGGTTCCCAGGTGATGCCCCTGCCGTGCAATAGAATCCATCCCATTGCATTAATAGCCGTAGTCAATGGTAAAAACTTACTGATAGATTGAATAATATTTGGCATCCCTTGTATTGGCCAAATAAAACCTGAATCAAACAACCAACAATAAATTACATCATTCAAAGCAATAAAAAAGATTATCTAACCACTAGTCAGTAACACTGGAAAAACCGTGCCAACAGCCAGCATCATGGCTGATGATTCATCATTGCACACAGCAGAAACAAAAAAACCATATGTCATTCCACATAACCCTTGGCAAAGAGCCAGTAGAATAATCCATACAAAACTCCCTCTGTTTTCTATGTCAAATCCTTCAGTTGATAGAATAAGAACAGTCCCCACATGGATGACCATTACACCTAATTGAGTTAGGATGTGTCCACACATGATCTCAAAAGAAGTGGCACCTAACAGAACAGACTAATGAATTATTGCATAACATCAAAATCTACATGAATAATTACCAGATACATAACATCTATCCAATAAACCTTCTCTTTTATCCATTATAAATGACATAGCAGTCAGACTAACTGCCAAATAGAAGAGTACAGTGACCAGCAAGCCAGGAGCCAAGAATTCTATAAATGTTGATTTCACCGGTCCATATATTGGTTCATCAAACTATTGAACAAAGCCAAATGAAATAGTTAATTATATTTTTTATGGGTTTTAGTTTTTTACCTCTACAGGAATTGCAGGTAATTGGAATGTTTTGCCAATCTCATTCAATGCATCTGCAGAAAAACTTTCAAAAGCAACAAACAAAGCTTTTTGCATGCTATAAGTGATCTGCATATCTGTATTGTCATGTCTTACATGGATGGAACCAGCTTGTAAAGTTTCATTTGATATGTCTCCATTGGAACTAAATCTAAAAATGTTTAAAAATTAATATTTTTTTTATTGTAGATCATACAAGATTAATAAAACCAAAGAAGAGTTACCTCTCAATAAGAGCAGAAGTGAAGTTTGGCCAAATGTTGATAACAGCCCATGCATTTCCATTTGTTACTAAATCTTCACCTTTTTCCATACTATCCACAGGAATCTGATGAATTGTATGATTATTTATGAAATGCAAATACCTAGAACCTAGAAATTTATCCTGGTTGAAAACTGCAACATTTAAATCATGCAGTTCAGAACCGACTGCCCAAAAGATAATCACAACTTGTAATACTGGAATCAAAAATTGGAAAATCATTAACCTGAAAAGTGAAAATAATAAATAGATTAGATTAGAATCATCAATATGAATTAATAAAAATATATTCACATAAAGTTTCTCCACATTTTGATTAAATTTTTAATAGCTAATGCAGTAATCCTTCTTAAACTTGGAAGTTTGACGTTATCAAATAATCTTTTTTCTTCACTGTCGTTACATACATTTTGTGACATTTGTGGGTTCAAATGATATGTATGGTGATTATCATCACTGGGAGGTGGTTGTTGAATTTTCTAAATTCAAATATTGTAAAAAAATTATTGTTGCCAATGATTTATAAACTTTTAACATACAATATTTGATTTTTCTTCACACAACTTTAAAAATACATCTTCTAAAGTAGATACATTGTAGTGATGAATGAGTAAATCTGGTTGTTCTTCAGCTAATAAATGTCCATCCCTCATTAAAGCAACCTTCAAATTTATTAGTAGATATTAAATGTACGAGTTATTAGTATGAGTACTGTATATAGTATAAGTCGACCCTGACTTAAAACGGGTCAAAAACCATTCAAAGTCGACCCCCTAAATTTTATTTTTGATTTTATTTTTTGTTTTATTTGGTTCGATTTATACGTGGGTCAACAGCCGTTTTAAGTTTTAAAAAATAAAATAAAAGAGATTTGGTCAAAAATCCTCGACTTATACGCGAGTATATACGGTATCAATTAATTATTATACTTTATTAGCTAGTCTTGCTTCTTCAATATAGTGGGTTGTAACTATGACAGTCACATCTTCATTGGAAGAGATTTTGAGTAAATAATTCCAGATGCTTCAAAACAAAAAAAGTGATATACCAAAATATGTTTTTTTAATTCAAATTTTGTGTTGTTTTTATCTTAGGCAAAAATAAGACTTCAATTTTGATTGTTCAATACTCATCTAGAGACTAAGGCAATATTTATCAAATGCTTACTTTTTCCTTAAAACTGGATCTACTCCTACAGTTGGTTCATCCAAAATGAGCAGAGGTGGTTGATGCAATAAGGCAATAGCAAATGACACTCTTCTTTGTTCCCCTCCACTGACACCCAAAACAAACAAACAATTAAAGTAAAGTTCACAATTTTCATAACCTACATAAACATACCTAAGATTTTTGTTCAGTTTTTTCCCTCGAGGTAAATTGAGAAACTCCAAAAGAAATTCAGTTCGAGATTTAACATCTTTTGCCTTCATCAGATGCAAACGTCCAAAATAAGCCAAAGATTCTCTGATGGTCAGTTCAGAATAAAGTGCAATCCCCTCAATTAAAAAAAAATTTATACACAAAAATAAAACATTTCAAGCACTCCGCAGACGCAGCCACGTCAGCCACACCGTAGCTTTACGATCGTACATTGCTTTGTATAGTGGTCGGAAATCTTACATCAAGTTTTAATTTACCATGTATACTCGCGTATAAGTCGACCCTGACTTAAAACGGGTCAAAAAGCGTATAAATCGACCACCTAAATTTTATTTTTTATTTTATTTATTATTTGGTTCGATTTATACGAGGGTCAATAGCCATTTTAAGTATTAAAAAATAAAATAAAATATAATATTTGGTCCAAAAATCCTCGACTTATACGCGAGTATATACGGTAATCATTCTTTCAATTACCTGTGGCATATAGCCAACTCCTGATCCAGGAATTCTACTTTGAACTGAACCTGGAGATGAATTAAAAACTTTAACTATTCCCTTATCTGGTTTTAAACTGGCAATAACACATTTCAAAAGTGTTGTTTTACCACACCCACTTGGCCCCAAAAGTCCGAATCTAAAAAAAAAATAAAAATAATATTAACAGTATAACAAATTTTATAAAGTCGTGTAAAATAACTTACATGCTTCCTTTGACTACATTCAGACTGACTCCTTTAAGAATTTCAACTTTTGACCGTCCAATTCCATAACTGAAATGCACTTGTTGCAATGAGACAGCAGAATTTTCTTTAGTGAAATTATTTAAGTAAAAACTTTCCATCTATATTAAAAACAAGCCATTTTAATGTTATTTGAATGTTTTCAAGTAAAAAAAAATAATAAATATAATTCTTACAGTGGTTGACTCCAAATTAGAAGCAGATAATTGGACTCTCATTTCTTCCTTTCTCATTCCTTTGAAATTGCATTGAGAAATAATATATGGCAGCACAAGCTAAGACTAATAAAGCACCGGATTGAACCAGAAACTTAACGTATATAAGGAGACAAACAACATTTTTTCTTCTTATATAATACCATATTGGGAACGAGCATGTGTCATCAAAAACAAATAGCCTTCAGTCTAGCATGAACAGATCAAGTAGGTTAGCAGTAAAAGTAAAGAAAATGACACAGAAATGACATAGAATGGATAAAGCAAGTTTACAGAAAAAGAAAGTGCTAGTTAAAATAAAAATTGCAGGTTAACGACTATTTTATATTACAGAGAAAACTATTTAAAAATTTGAAGAAGTTTCAAACATACGGTATGTAAAATTTAAATAAATATTTATTTGAAAAATATGATTTTTTAGTTTTACTATTGCAAACTATCATTTAGAAGGGAAAAATTGCATAATCAAATTTAAAAACACACAAAAAATATTTCAACCTGTCAACGATGCAACACCGTGAGAAATTAGCATAAAGTCAATAACAATAATTGCCGCGTATACTCGCGTATAAATCGATCCCTGACTTAAAACGGGTCAAAAACCATTGACTCGCGTATAAGTCGACCCCCTAAATTTTATTTTTATATTTTATTTTTATATTTTATTTTTTATTTTATTTGGTTCGTTAGTGGGTCAATAGCCGTTTAAAGTTTTAAATTACTAAAAAAAAAATACGAACTTTGTTTACATTTGCATCGACTCATTTTGCATTCAAATTTATGAATGGATACTTTGACTATTTACAAATCACGTCCATTCAACGTTTAGGCCATCCTGTAGGTAGCCTACAGGGTGACCTGCACGTTTACTAACGTGATTTGTAAAATTCTAAAAAAAAAATGCTTGTGTCTTTGACCCGCGTGTAAGTCAAATTTGGAAAAAAAACCAAGATTTGGCCCAAAAATCCTCGATTATACGCGAGTACATAGAGTAAATCTAAAATTATACAAAGTCAGGGCTGCTTTCCCATGAACCAAGCCTTAAAAATTCCAATATTTTTTTGTATACCAAAAGCCTCAGAAATTCCATGCACACCAGTGCCAAGCTGTAAAAACACATTCAGCTCAATGACTAATTCTACAAAACTGCAAGAGTGCCTGGCTAATTGTGTACTGCAGATCAGAGAACTATCAAGAAAGCAATTTGCTACAACTATACTCTTCAAAGACTATTGTGGCAGAAAAAAGCTGTTTCAGAGTATTATATACTTCTTCAGAAAAAACTGCCCTTGAATACAAGCCATAGTAAAAAATCCCACTGTTGAATAGAGACTGCGGCTTCAATTCGAAAAAATACAATACGTATATACAAGTATATTCTGAAAAGAGAGATCCGGTATGTCAACCATAGTATCAGAATAAATGATCCAATTTTAATTTAAAGTTTAAATCTTAATACAACAAAAGATACAAGAATAAAAAACATAGTCCATCCACAAGTCACTAAATATCCAATGTATACAGGTCGCCATGTTAAACCACGACCCCTGCTCAAGATCCACCGCATAGATTTCATGGCTAAAGTCTGTGGCAATCCAGTACTAAAATGTTGAAGAGCAGTGGGCATTGATTCAATTGGCCATATTGTTCCTAAACAGATATAAACAAAATTAATAAATGGCCTTAACAGAGCCATTGACCCATCCGGACAATGGCCCAATTGCCTAAGTACATGAATTTTGTAATGTGAAGTTCACATTATGTAGATGCAACAATAGAAAACATCTCAGGGAGGGTGATTGTCTTTGCAGCAACAGAACTAACTCCTAACTCCCTTACTCTTCAGCATAAAGTTCAAGTTTGACCAATGCAAAGAAGCCTGCTGGCTAATCAGAATTGTGCCAATTCTTCCTAATTGTCCAAAAACAACTCTATTTCTCAAGACAGAAGCTTCATGCTGCTCTGACGATCTTTTCAACATCAGAGTTTTGCCAATTCCTGTCAGATTTAGTATGTCAGTTTCAGTATGTCAGATTAAAGACATGTTTGGCCTAAGCTCATAATCTGCCACTTGCGTCTATAAAATTAATTCTCTCTCTCTCTCTCTTTCTGCCCATTCCTTTCTCGAGCAAATGACCGTAACTGCAGATATTATTTCACATTTCAATTTTTAATGCATTGCATCTAATATAAACACAGGCCTCAAGGCCTCACACAGTTGATTACACTAACCGCTCAGAAGTAATAATGGATAAAATGAGCCTACAGCCAACATCATAGCAGATGACTCTTCATTACAAATACATGATATAAGGAATCCTTTAAAGCAACCAAATCAGCAAAACAAATTAAAAATATTTTTTATGCTACTCACCATATGTCATTCCACACATTCCTTGCATTAAAGCAAGCAGAATAATGAGAAAAATATTCCCTCTATTTTCAACATTAAATACTTCAATTACCAACAAAAGAATAATGCAAACCTGAGTTGCCATTACACCAAATTGAGTTACAATGTGACCGCACATTATTTCAAATGAAGTCACTCCTATTCCAAGAAAAAATAATTCATTTTATTATTTAAAGATACTTCATTTGTTTGACAATCTTATACCTGCTACAGTACATCTATCTAATAAACCTTCTTTCTTATCAATGACAAAAGACATTGAAGTCAATCCAAGTGCCAGGAAAAAAACCAGACTAAGAACTAACCCGCAAGCCATATAATCTAAAAATGGAGAAGTACTGGATCCATAAATCGGCTTATCATACTGAGTAAAGAAAAATTAACTAGAATTAGTTTTTAAGTATGAATTACCATAAAAGCTCAATTAATGCGTAGTTTGCAAATAATCACGCTTCAGCAACACTTTATTGCCAAACGTGGATCACCAACATAATTGAGCTTATACTGTACATATACATACCAGAAAAGGCACAACAGTGGTTTGTTCAGGTAAACCCATTTCCTCTTCCAATTCATGCAACAATACTTCAAAACCGTGGAGAAAGTTTCTTTGTAGATATTCTGCCATCATCTTATCACTGTAGTCTAGTCGCACATGAATACTGCCTGATTTTGCTGATTCTTCTGATAAATTTACTGGGCAAATCATTCTGAAAACATGTCAGTCTATGTATACAGGTCAATTTTATGTTTTGTTTTGTGTTTGGACAAAAGTGTTTGTTTGTGTCAGATATGTTACAGATCAGATTTAGTATATGTCAGTTTCGATGTGTCATGCCACTTAACACCCTCATTTCCAGAGTTCTGGAGCAAATTTGTGATCATTGGTCACTGCCATACTCTACACCAGACATCCTTGAATCGACAACGATCAATGGCCCATCACGGTTGGCCAACGACCAGCGACCATCAGGGGGTTAATATAAAAGAAGCTGAGGAGGCAGTGGCCAGGCAGTCGCTTGACAACCAGCTGAACACATCATTCTGCCCACTGTTCCATCCAATAAAGCCTCATTGAAGGAAGCATGACTGGTTGTAGGTGAACTAACTTACAGGCGTAATTGGTGGTACCAAAACGTGGAATGCAGGGAAGCGACGCCGACACCTAAACTCTATCCAACAATTTGTGCACAAAACTGAAAAGTTAATTTTTTTACATTATACTGAATGTATATATTGTGATATCTTATTTTAATCCTCTAGTCGAGCTGAGTCAAAAAATCATTTTTCGTAGCCAAAAAATGTGCGCAACAATACAAAAACATAAATGTAAATAATTTTTTCAAAAATTTTACAAGTGTTTTTGTTTGTTAACAATGACATGCACATTTTTGGACTACAAAACAATGATTTTTCGATTCAACTCAACTCAACTCGAGGATCAAAATAAGGTACAACAATATATACTTTCAGTACAATGCATAGGTCATTAACTAATGGGAGTTTCGTGCACGAATTGATAGATAGAGTTTAGACAACACTATTAAAAGGGCAAAGGCCAAAAGCCAATAATACGGTGTCTTCTCTGTGTTTCCATCGTGACTTGGATGTCTGGTGCATGACTATTATCCCCATGATAGGATTGCATGACCCCCATGATTACAAATCCCTAACAAAGATTGCGTTTTGTTAGTTGATGGGAAAAAGCAGAGTACCTGGAGAAAAGCCATTGACAACAGGCAACTCTGAAAAAACTTCTTCACACATTTTGTTAATGTAGTGTGAGGTCCAGTGCTCCACACTTGGCAATCATCATTAAATTAACTAAACACTGTTTGTCAACAAACTGCCACTAAACGGTTCACTATCTCAGTTGGTCAAACAGCTCTTACACAAAGTAAAACTAAAAACTTAGAACTAACCTTTCCGACAATGCAGTGGTAAAATTTTCTCCAATACTAAGTAAAGCCCAAGCGTTGCCATTTAATACCAAATCTTCACCTTCTTTTGCACTGTCAACTTTAATCTAATAAATTAAAAATATATTAACATAAAATTTATTGGGCTAATTAAAATCTATTTTTCTATTTTTCTATTTTTCTTTTCTTGCCAAAATATAATAATTTTAAAATTGATTTTTTCAATCATTGTATCAAAAATTCGAATACAACGACATTTCAAATGCTACGCCATGACGTATTATTCAAATAAGAAGCTATGGCATATTATTTGAATAAGACCATGGCGTATTATTCAAAATGCCATTGTATTCGAATAAATAACACAAAAAAAAATAAATAAAAAATTAAAATTAAAAAATCAAAAATATTTTAATTTTTTTAACAAAAATTCACAAAAACACAAAAACTAAAACTGATAAAAAAAATTTAAACAAATCTAAACAAAAAATGTTATAAAAAAATGAAAAAAACAATTATACTAGTCATTTCCTACATTAAAACATAATGTTTGGTAGAAGACATTAGTCAATGTAAAATAGTGTGGTTTACTCAAAAATAGCAATTTTTGCCTCAAAATATCACATGAAAAAAGTTCGAGTAATGCTTAGTTCCCACTTGGCAGAAATTCCGGCAGAAAATTTTCTACTGCAGAAAATTTTGAGTGTAGAAAGCAGCAGTGTTTAAAAATTGCCTTCCTTATGCTTAGTTCCCACTTGGCAAAAACTCCGGCAGAAAATTTTCTGCTGCAGAAAATTTTGAGTGTAGAAAGCAGCAGTGTTTATAAATTGTCTTCCTTAGCTGGCATCTATTTTTAAATTCTACTTTTCTACAATTTTTTACCCACTTTTCTGCACTCAAAATTTTCTGCTGCAGAAAATTTTGAGTGCAGAAAAGTATGTGGACTGAAAAAAGGGCAAAAAAATGCAGAAAAGTAGAATTTAAAAATGGATGCCAGCTAAGGAAGGCAATTTGGCTAAAGTGTCTTTTAGGGGCACCTCTCCAATTTGGATAAAAACTACTCACCAGACGTAGTTTTGTGTGTAGATTCCGAATCTGGAATCAGTTTTTGTCGGAAACGCTCGGAAATGTGTTTTCTGGACCTCCCAGGTGCGCGAATCGACATGCATGATTACAAGCGACTAGGGATAGCAGTCATCATCTCTCCTGATTGGCTCCCCACAATGATGTTTATCGCTTAGGTTTGCCGATCCATTACTTGGTTCAACTTATCGCTTAGGTTTGCCTAGCCATTGTCTGTTTGAACACATAGGGCATATTTATTTAATTAATCCAGTTAAGGTTAGGTAAGCCCGCCGCAGGCGTTAGGAATAATCTCGCGCAGCTGCGCGAAGCAGCGAGCGAGATTAATTTTTAGGTTTTTAGGGAACACTAATCAGTAAGGTTTATATATTATTTTAACATCCGTTCGCCATTTCTCCTGCCAGGACTAATCTCGCGAAGTGTAGCAAGCGAGATTACTTTTTAGGTTTTTTAGAAATACTGACACTGACACATGGTTAAATTCTAAACAAATTTTTTATTGCATGTATGGTCCTCATCAACAGAGTCGTCACTTCGCTGTCATCACTTGAATCGCTTTCCATCACTTGTCTGGGTTCATGTGCATTATACAAACGTCCCGCGTGCTCACAAAATGCAATAAAAGGATCTTTTTGCTGTTGCCTGCACGATTTTAGAAACAAATATTTGGATAAGTAACCAGCAATAAAAGCTTTTTTTCTGTGGCGATCCGGCATAATGCTTTTAGCTTGTCGCCATGATGATTCAATGTGGTTGGTGTGAACTTTAGTTATGGGATCAACAAAGTTTAAAGAATGATTGACGGTCAAGTGCTTAAATCCTTCATGATCCAAACAATTGTAAGTTTTCCAGCTGTCGCTAATAATTGTTGTTCCTGGCAAAATCCACTCTTTAATTATTGGAAGTGGAGTCGGAGGCGATCTTTCTTCAACTGGAACCATGAAAACTTTGCCACTTCCAACTTCAAAACCGCCAAAACCCATTGTCCTTCAACATGTCGTCCTCGATTGTATTTTCTTTTGCCAAATTTTGATTCATCAATTTCAACAATTTTTTCAATTCCACCAACTTTGTCACTTTTCAATATCATGGCATCAAAAACAACTTCATGGCAAAAGGAAGACCAGTCCACTGCTGCTTTCTGCTCTATTTCTACTTGATTTTGAATTGTTTTTAATTCTACATTTGCAACCCACAAGTTCACAAACCCTAGAATTTGCCACAAATAAAGGTGAGACCGATCAAAAAATGTTCCTTTTCGAATTGAAATTTTGGTATCGCATTTTTTTGATTTTTTCTTGTTGACTGATATCATTTTGTTGCATTTCCAATTAAATCCATCTATGCACTTATATTTGGCTAGGTTGAGGAAATTGCCACAGTTGAAGCATTTGAATTCTCCATTTTTGGATAGTAATTTCCATTCCTAGATTTAAAAATAATATTTTATAACATTTCTTAGTTTTTTTAAAATCATTTTTGTTTATATTGTTTAAATTTAATTTTCACACCTGGCAGTCATGCAGCAAATCCTCGGTTGAGCGTAAAATTAAATAACGAAGGTTTATTATTGTTGGGTTTAACTCGTTCAAATTCCCTCCTTCCGCTATTATTTTGATATTTATAGATAAGATGACGTCATAATAACGTCATCTGAGCGATCGGTCGAAAAACCGGTCCTAAAGGAGTGGCGGATGTATGTCGATTCGCGCACTTTGGAGGTCCGGAAAACATATTTCCGAGCGTTTCCGACAAAAACTGATTTCAGATTCGGAATCTACACACAAAACTACGTCTGGTGAGTAATTTTTATCCAAATTGGAGAGGTGCCCCTAAAAGACACTTTACCGGCAATTTATAAACACTGCTGCTTTCTACACTCAAAATTTTCTGCAGCAGAAAATTTTCTGCCGGAGTTTCTGCCAAGTGGGAACTAAGCATTGCCATTCCTTAGCTGGCATCCATTTTTAAATTCTACTTTTCTACAATTTTTTGCCCACTTTTCAGTCCACATACTTTTCTGCACTCAAAATTTTCTGCTGCAGACAATTTTGAGTGTAGAAAGCAGCAGTGTTTATAAATTGCCTTCCTTAGCTGGCATCCATTTATAAATTCTACTTTTCTACAATTTTTTGCCCACTTTTCAGTCCACATATTTTTCTGCACTCAAAATTTTCTGCAGCAGAAAATTTTCTGTCGGAATTTTTTGCCAAGTGGGAACTAAGCATAAATTCTACTTTTCTGCGAACAGGTGGATACCAACAATAGATAAACATACTTTTCTGCACTAAAAATTTTCTGCAGCAGAAAATTTTCTGTTTGAGTTTCTGCCAAGCATTATCCAGGTTTTCCAGACCAACAAAAACAATGGTAGCGTCCTCAAACAGCATTACACACGTACATACATATATACATATTCAGTTGTAATACCACAAGCGCTAGTGTGATTGTCAAAATAAGCTTGTAACAATGAATTTTTTTACTTGGTAGAAATCACGAGTGCATCAAAAATTGTGACCTGAATTTATTCTGGTGGCAAATTTTAGATGCACGAGTGGTTTTACCAATGAGTAAAAAAATGAATGGTTGCAAGCTGTTTCAACAATCACTAGCGCAAGCAGTATTCGGGGAGAAAAACTACAACAGCAACAAATCTATATCTATATTGCTCAAAGGATTTTACGAGATTTCACGAGATTCCATGGAAATTCACAAAATTTTGTGAGATTTTACGAGATTTCACGAGGATCATGGAATTTTAACAAAATATCCGAGCGAATGTAAATCCTGTAAAATTCCGTAAAATCTTACAAAATTTCGTAAAATTTCGCAAAATCTCCCGAAATTTCATGGAATCTCGTAAAATCCCATAAAACATTGCGCCATCGCCTTTTGAGATTGGGATGGAGTGGCTTGCTCTGACGGTTAATTGTTACAGAAGTGAATAAAACAAATTTATTTTCGGATATTTTTCATGGTGCTAAATAATCAAAACAATAGGGGCGCCCGACCAATGAGATTCAACCAGAAATTCAATTCAACGAATCTGCGCATACGCTCTCGTCGATAGTTTTTGGGAGTTAGATTCCTGAATTGTTTTGTACGTTTGGCGTTTTATTGCCGCTTTTGCATTTTTATAGTGACGGACGCCATTTTTGCCAAACTAGAGGACACGACAAAGACACATTTGGAGTTATAGCGGATCATTTTCGTCAAGCCGAGCTGTTTTGCGTACCATTTCGTGGTCGACAGTGCGGTTTTTGCAGCATATCGACGATGAGCACCATATTTTTGGATATTTTCGCTGATTTTTGGATATCGAGTTCTTCGTGGGATTTTGCGTATCAAAATTCACAAACAATTGCCAAAGGAAGTCACCAGTGAAGCCTACATCTGGAAGACATCACTCCTTTAGTGGAGATCTTTTCTATTTATTATTATTGTCTATCTTTTCAAATTTTCACCTTCGAGATTGCTTAATCGTAAGGAAGATTTTTCTAAACCCCGAGAACCTGGTACATAGCACCTCCCTACTCTATTTTGGTAGGGGAAATTGTTGCGTTTTTATTGTATTTTTGAGCGAATTTTTCAGATTCGGAAAGATTGGATTTGATCTCCAAGGTTTTCTTGAGTTCTTAGAATTATTAAGTACGTTTTTAACTGAGTTTTGGGAGTTTATGTATAAATTTCCAATTCTTCAAGAATTTTTTCACCTAGTTTGAATATTTGCTTGATATTATCGAGATTTATCAGCTCGTTTTCAGGAGTTTTCAGGAAAAACTCAAGTTTTTCGAGTTATTAGTTCGAAATTTGAGTTTTTGCATGGTTTTATTTGATTCTCGTGAGTTAGGATTTAATTTGCTCGTTGATATTAGTTGGATATTGTGAGTTTTTTGAATATTGATAGAAATTATCAATTTGTTTAATATTTTTAGGCAAAGGATTCAAATTTTTGAAATAAGTATTTGCGTATTTTAGTGATTTTATTTTTGAGCTTTTGAGATTGTGCGTTCTTGTTAAGGCTTTAGGGACAGTATTAACAGTTTTAATATCTGTGTTAGCCGCATTTATTTTCCGAAAATCATTTTTAAGTTTAAAATGACGGAAAAGGTTTTTAAGTTTTAAGAAATTAAACAAACTCAATTATGTAAGTTGGAAGAGGAACATGTTGGCATGCTTAGCCAGCTAGGGCTTAAGCGACTTTATTGATCCTAAGCATGTGACCCTCACGAAAACTAGACAATTTGGTATAGATAAATCCAAGGCAGGAGGTATGATTTTCCTAGGTATCGAAGATAAGTTGAAGTGCTTATTAGACGGAATTACAGAACCAGACAAGCTTACAGCATTGTCTGAATTAACAAAGAAAATTATTTGGTTCAGACGTTTGTTAAGCGAGATCAGTAATGTCCAGAGTTTAGACTTTAGCAAAATTTCTGTGAGTTGCGACAACCGGGCAGCCATACACTTCATATGTAATAATGTGGAAAATGCGAAAATGAAATATATTGATGTTAAACTTCAGTAGTTTTGGCGCCACTTAAATTTTTATGAAAAATAAATTTAACACTTGCGAAATTGGTGTGTCCAAGTAACACGTCTCACCTTATTCTCTGCACAACATGCTGGAATTTACCGGGAAAATAGACACTAATTCAACACGAAATCTTGTAAAATCTCACAGAATCTCGTAAAATCTCGCGGAATCTTGTGAAATGTCACGAAATCTCCTAAAATCTTGTAGAATCCCGTGAAACATTACGCCATAGCCATTTTAGGATTGGGATGAAATGGCTCGCTCTGACGGTTAATTGTTACAGAAGTGGATAAAACAAATTTATTTTTGGATATTTTTCATAGTGCTAAATAATCAAAACAAGAGGCGCGCCGACCAATGAGATTAAACCAGAAATTCAAATTCAACGAATAAGCGCGTACGCTCTTGTTGTAATTCTCAGTTGTAATACCTCAAGCACTAGTGTGATTGTCGAAATGAGCTTGTAACAATGAATTTTTTTACTCAGTAGAAATCACGAGTGCATCAAAAATTACGACCTGAATAAATCACGAGTGCCCACAGGACACGAGTAGTTTATTCTGGTCGCAATTTTTAGATGCACGAGTGGTTTTACTAATGAGTAAAAAAATGAATGGTTGCAAACTGTTTCGACAATCACTAGTGCAAATGGTATTCGGAAAGAGAATCTAACGTGAAAAACTACAACAACAACAAATCTATATTTCTCATAGGACTTCACGAGATTTTGCGAGATTCCACGGGATTCCACAAAATTTCACGAGATTTTACAAAATTTCACGAGATTTTACAAAATTTCACGAGATTTTACAAAATTTCACGAGATTTTACAAAATTTCACGAGATTTTACAAAATTTCACGAGATTTTACAAAATTTCACGAGATTTTACAAAATTTCACGAGATTTTACAAAATTTCACGAGATTTTACAAAATTTCACGAGATTTTACAAAATTTCACGAGATTTTACAAAATTTCACGATTTTACAAAATTTCACGAGATTTTACAAATTTTCTGAGATTTTACAAATTTTCACGAAATTTTACAAGATTTCACGAGATTTTACGAGATTTTTTGAGATTTTACAGGATTTTATGAAATTCACGGGATTTTAACAAAATATCCGAGCGAATGTAAATCCTGTGGAATTCCGTAAAATCTCGCAAAATCTCGTAAAATCTTGCAAAATCTTGTAAAATTTTACAAAATCTCGTGAAATTTCGCAAAACTCCCGAAATCTCATGGAATCTCGTGAAATCCCATAAAACATCGCGCTGTCGCCTTTTGAGATTGGGATGGAGTGGCTCCCTCTGACGGTTAATTGTTACAGAATTGGATTAAACAAATTTATTTTCAGATATTTTCATGGTGCTAAATAATTAAAACAATAGGCGTGCCGACCAATGAGATTCAACCAGAATTTCGAATTCAACAAATCCGCACGTACACTCTCGTCGATAGTTTTTGCGAGTTAGATTCTCAGAGATAAAAAACACTAGTAACCCTTATTTGAAACACCCTGTATATACCTGATGAATCTTTTCTTCTTTTAAAGTATCCAGATACCTAACACCAAGAATCAAATCCTTGTTTAAAACAGCCACGTTTACGTGTTGTGGATCGCTCCCAATCGCTAAGCAAAAAATGCAAACTTGAATTGCCGGACTTAAGTATTGAAACACTAATAATCTAAAAATAAAAATTAAAAACAAACACAATTTCAACTTAGACTTGAAACTTTTTCCTACATCAGTGTTCTCCACATTCGTAAAAAGTTTTTAATTGTCATGGCACCAATTCTTCGAATACTTGGAGGTCTATAATAATCCATACAACCAGGCTTGTTGGGTTCAAAATCTTTGTTATCGGTCAATGATGCGCTTATCTTTGTGTGGTATCTTCCTTTTCGGGCATAACTCTGACAAATAAGTTTCAATAAAAAATGAAATAAATAATTGTAAGTGAATTAAATTTACATCGGTTTTATCGTTCCGACAAAGATGAAAAAACACATCCTCCAGTGTTTTTACGTTGTATTGGCTTATTA
Organism: Strigamia maritima; assembly: GCA_000239455.1. Classification (NCBI taxonomy): domain Eukaryota; kingdom Metazoa; phylum Arthropoda; class Chilopoda; order Geophilomorpha; family Linotaeniidae; genus Strigamia; species Strigamia maritima. The sequence goes on from JH429606.1 coordinate 27,559, forward strand.
ATTCAGCTGGTTTACTTTCGGCCAAGATTAGCCCTCGTCTCATCAAACCGACCTGCATTATTTAAAGAATAGAGAGATGATCATTCTGAAACGCAAGAATGATCGTTTCCATAGCAGCATATGGCACCAAGTATTGAGCTGGCATCCTATGGCTGTAGAAGAGACAAATTTTCAACAGCCAACTATAGTGGCCCAACAAGCAATAAAATCTCTGGTAGTTATCAGTAAGAGATATTGAGTTATATGCAAGCACCGCTATAATTGGCTGTTGAAAATTTGTTTCCTTTACAGTCATTAGATGACAGTTCAAATGCTTCAAATGTGATATGCTGCTATGGAAACAATAATTCTTGTGTTTCAGAACAATCAACTCTATTCTTTGTGCATCAATTAAAACCAATCAAACTGTAAGTCTTTGCCACTAATATAATCTAAACTCTATCCAACAATTCGTGCACAAAGCTGAAAAGTGAACTTTTTTGCATTGTACTGAAAGTATATATTGTGGTATCTTATTTTAATCCTCTAGTCGGGCTGAGTTGAAAAATCATTGTTTCGTAGCCAAAAAATTTGCGCAACAATACAAAAACTCAAATGCAAATATTTTTTAAAAATATTTTACAAGTGTTTTCGTTTGTTAACAATGGCACGCACATTTTTTAACTACAAAGCAATAATTTTTTGACTCAGCTCAACTAGAGGATTAAAATATTTTCAGTACACTGCATAGGTCATTAACCAATGGGAGTTTCGTGCACGAATAGTTAAATAGAGTATACATGTGCAGTCAACTCTTTGTAGACTAAACATCCACTGTAGACCAGACATCCTCTGTAGACCGGACATCCTCTGTAGACCGGACAACCTCTGTAGACCAGACATCCTCTGTAGACCGGACATCCTACGTCGACCAAATATCCTCTGCACTCATAGAAAAAAAGTCGCCATTTTACTCCATTTCTGGAGTTATGCATTGTCCTGTGGCCAACTCCATAATCAGAGTAATGGTGCTCCAAAACGAGAGTTTTGTGTGAAAAACTCCATTTTTGAAGTAACAATACTTTGAAATAGAATATCAAAACTCTGAAATTAAATTATTATTACTCTTTTAAATGTGAGAGTTGGCCATGGGACAAAAAGAAGTAAAACGAAAACATTTTTTCTATGAGTGTGTAGACTTGTTACTTTCAGGTTGTTAAACTGGTTTTCATGGCGTACCGTAAAACCCCACATTAGCACCCATGGGCTTATTACCAAAAAATTGCCAGTTTTGACCTTCAAAAAGTGTCAAGCAGGCCGATTTTTAACACTGAGCTTAAATACGCTCATGGGTTTGTATCCGCATATAAGTTTTAATAGGTTTTAATGAGCTTATAATCAAAAAATCGCTTTTTTTGACCTCTAAAATGTGGGGTTTTATGGTAAGCGCAAATATTGCACTTGGGTCTGGATCAAATGTTTGGTGCAGTCTGCAGAGCTGTCCAGTGTCCAGTGCATGAATCGTCCAGTGCCAGGTGCATTCGATTTGTGTGTCCAGTGTGTCCAGTGTGCAATGTGTCCGGTGTATGGTGTCTACAAAGCATTGATTGCACATACAATAAAATTCTTACTTTATTGGCTTTTCTTGCTTCTTCTATGTAATGAGTTGTGACAATTACAGTCACGCTCCCAGAAGAGCAAATTTCAAGTAAATATTCCCAAATGCTTGAAATAAGAAATTCTTTAATTAATTGTATCTTTCAAACATTAAAAACTAACCTCATTCTTAAAACTGGATCGACTCCTACAGTTGGTTCATCCAAAATTAATAAAGGTGGTTCATGAATTAGAGCAACGGCAAATGAAACTCTTCGCTGTTGACCGCCGCTTCAATAAACCACATAACTTGTCAATAAATAAATCAAACAGTGCTGAAACAATTGAACAAACCTTAAGTTTTTGATAAGTTTTCTTTCAGTGGGTAAGTTAAGAAAATTGAGAAGAAAGTCAGTTCGTGCTTTTACGACACGTCGTTTCATAAAATACAAGCGACCAAAAAATGATAATGTTTCTCTGATGGTAAGTTCTTGGTAAAGTGCTATTTCCTAAAAATAAATAATAGAAGAAAAAAATTATTATTTAAGAAAATATCTAATAAATTAAAATCCACTAGCAGTAACAAGCGTGCTGCAAGAGATAGTTGATCATCATGTGATTACATGATGAGTGCTTCTAATTGGTGACTCTATAAACTGAATGTTTACCATATTTCTTCAAACAGAAGCTGCCTTGATCATAGGCTGCTCATTTCACTGCAGCTCTTAATGAAAGCCATCCTCGGATACAAGTTGCGGCTTCTATTCGAAGAAATACGGGAATTCCATACTTTTTTTCTCTCCCATAATGGGCTTCAAACAAAAAGCTGGGTATACCCAATTTGGATACCCAAGTTTGGGTACCCAATAAAATAAAATGTTATTTTAAAAAATACTATTTTTCTTAAATTTTTATTATATAATAAATGATTTAAGTTTGCTGAATACACTCCTTAGTTTATCGTTGAATTTTTTAAACTTATCAAGTGCCAAAACAAACTTTTTCATCTTTTGAAGTAACATCTTTTACATTTTCTTATTTCCTGACAACCTGGAAAAGTTAAGCAATATCGTGCAACAAAAATCTTAGGACGACGGAAACGGCTTGAAACAGCTTGAAAGGTATTTTTATTTTTTATAGCAGTAAGCAATCTTATGTCACTAATTTTTCTTTCACAACAGCTATGCTTGTGATGGATAAGAAGCTGTTTACACTGGAGCTGCTGGTTGTGAGTGGGATCGTGAAGAATGATCTTAGATCGCAATTCATACAGTCAAGTAATACATCCGAAAACAACTCCTACATATTAAATATTATTCTGTGGTCGTACCACGGCTCTTCTCACGTGCAGATAAATCCACGCAAATAGGCAGCATAGTGGACCTTTCGTGCAGCTTCGGTTTTCATGATAAATTTGAATAATTTAGTTATTAATGTAATATATTATAGAGGTTCGATCGCTTGGCAAGTGGAAACACTAAAACACTATTACAGATAGGCATGCACCCGATCCAAAAATCACCGGATTCCGGATGCCGAATTTTACCGAATTTTGAATTTATTTAAATTCTGAATACCGGTCGAATACCGGATTATTTCATCTGAAAATCCCGAACACCGGATTTACACCAGATCTCAAAACTGAATTTTAAAACATTTTAAAAAAACAACTTATAAAATAATTAAATTATTATTAAAAGACTCTTTATTTATAATTTAAATTATTTGTATACAACTAAATTTCGATCAAATACCGAATTTTGCCTAATTTTTGTTTCAAAAAAAAAAAATAAATAAATAAATTTCTAAGAGACAAAAATTATGCAAAATTCGCTAATTTGGTATGTGGTCAAAATTTTGAACAATTCCGAACCGGATATTCGGAATCAGAACATTGAAATTTCCAAATATCCGAATACCGTATATTTTTATTTTTAGCCGGATTACCGGACACCGAATCCGAATCCAGATATCCTAATTTCAGATTTATGTCTACGAGTTAGTACAGGAAGCAATACGCTTTTCTGCGTTCGTCTGTCCGATCCTCAATAATAAATGTAACAAATTATCGGAATAAATATTTATCCTGTTAAATAAGGCGTCATTTTTATACTGCTCGATCTTGGTCACTTTGGTGCAGCCGCGATATTTTTGCACAATTTTATATTTATTTGGGCTAACAGACCATCAAAGTTTCGCTAATTGGTCGTCAGATGGAGCCACATCTATACACAGTTCGAAACTAATAATTTTTTTTTAAAAAAAAGATTGATCATTCCTGGAAAAATTGGGTACCCAAATTGGGTATACTCAGCTTTTTGTTTGAAGCCCCATAATGCATCTTATTCTTGCTTTACTGTTGCCATTACTGAGAACCCACACACTTGTGCCTCAAAGCAGCAAAGCAACATCTGGTCTCACGTGCTTAGCCAGCATGCTAAAGTTAAATTGTTCAAACTTCATCCCCACTGTTGTGTCCCCAAAAGACACCTAAGATAAATATCTTATAAATATATAAAATATATGGAAAATAGAGAGTCAATGATATAATCATAAACTCCCGAAACTTCAGTAAATCAGTTATACTGATAATATTATAGTTGTAATTTGAACACTAGTTAAAAGAGAGCGCTTGTTGCGGAGTTGTGAATGTTTGACCAGTGAAGTCGCCACTGTCCAGTAATTAAAGGATTAAGATAAACAGTGGCTGTATAAGTTGCTGCACAGGAAGTGTAGGGACTTCTTGAATCATTCTTATAACATTACGGGTAACAACATACACTTGCGTTTAAACTACCAACTCCGCCAAGTAGTAGGCTTAACACTAGTGTATGAGTTCGGACTAGCCAGCCGAACTAGCACAATCGATCGAGTTTTGTGGTAATTATAATATTTCTTAATATTAATATGTTTCTTTACTATTTAGCTTGTGATAAAGGCAAAACCTTTGGCGCGAGGGAAACCAGCGCGCTGTGTGTAAATGTAGCGATTAACACACTTCTATCCCTGCTCAGCGAATCATCGCACCGCTGTAAATGTGATAATATCACCTTGTTCTTGAACATGTTGTTCGAGGAGATATTATCTCGATGTGTGATTCCTGAATCACCTAGACGTAACTACGGCCGCAATATAAGTCCTATAAACGGCATTCACCTGCGTACAGTATTTAAAGAACCACGTGACCTCGGAGGAATGCACGTCAGATCAAAGAATAGGGTTAACCCTACCGCGAAATCTAACACAGATTGGTCACAACCAATTCTCAATAAACAATGCTATATTCGAACATTGTTTATTCGCATAAACCGATACATAAATAATCTCAGACTAAATATAAATTTAGTGCTTTCTCAAGTAGTTTAATAATTGTTTAATTGAATGTTTAAATAAATATATCTTAAAATTAAATTACTTGTCCAATTATTATCATTTCACTATTATATTATCTTATGGTAAATTGGGAACGCAGCACCACATACGATATTGTGCTGAAAAGCACAGCCCATTGGCTTGTGCATATATCAGTGACCCAATGCGTATTCGTCATGACAATCAGGCTTTTTAAACCCATTAGACGCATTCAATTACTTAGATTTCCTGATATCATCGATTTCCCCAATGAAAATTTCGCCATATTATTATTACTAGCAAGTAACCCATTACTATCTTAAAAAACTACCCGTAAATTCCCAT
>JH429607.1:5982-17017 GCA_000239455.1 Strigamia maritima
CAATCTTGCTGCTGGTGGCCGTAGTCAGCGGATAGAGTTCTACAAACTTAGTGCATTGATCAATAATGACCAGGATCCATTTGTATTGGCTTCTAGATGCTGGCTTAGGTCCCATTAGATCCGTACACATCACTTCCCATGGGGTAGTCATGTTATGTGGTGTGTAAGGAGCAGCACACTTCTTCTGTTGGCTAGGTTTATATGTCTGGCAATGCACACAACTATTCACATAGTGATGTACATCGCGGTTCATTCTAGGCCAGTAGTACAAGTGTTTAGCCCTATCAAGAGTTTTACTTCTACCTGCATGACCACTCAAAGGATGTCCATGGCAGGTAAATAGAGCTCTCTTGACCAATGATCGAGGGATAACTGTTTTGAATCCGTTACCAGAGTCATTCAGTTCCTCTTTAAATGTAGGCCTACAGAATACTTACAACTTGGATTGATTCTTCTCATCAACATCCAAGATGTAGCCTCTTATTTTGTGTTTCCATTCGACACGGTTATGGTACTTGTCCATTTCTTGTCGAACTTCTTCACTTCCATTCAGATAGTTTCGAATTTTCTTCCAAACTGGATCTGATTTCTGAGCTTCAATGATCTTGCTCCTAGTAGGTGGGATATCATTAAGAATCTCAGTTAACGCACTGTGGAGAGTTTCAGGCTCGTCCACCTCACCTCCCCCTTCTTGCTTTGACACATCCTCCAAGGATTTATTAGAGCAAAACTCAACACCAACGTTACAGAAGTATTCTGATTTCTCAGAAATCTTCCGTACTGGGTTAGGGAGATTTCCTGACCAATCTGGCCAAAACTGAGTGATTTCAGTTTCCTCCACATGATCCGTGATAGGTATTTCAGTAACAGGTAGTGGGGCTCTTGAAAAGGTGTCTGCTACTTTGTTCTGACTACCTTGTCTATACAGTATTTTGAACGCTCCGCACTGGATTTTCACTGCCCAGCGTCCAAATCTACCTAAAGGTTCTGGAGTCGACACCAGCCACTTAAGTGCTTGAGCATCGGACTCCAAAATGAATGTAGTGTATTCGAGGTATGGTCTAAATCTATCTATAGCCCATACCACGGCTAAACACTCTAATTCAGGAGTAGAGTATCGCACCTCTGCTCCCCTTAAGACTCTACTTGCAAAAGCAACAGGGCGTGGTTTTACAATCATGCCTTGTTTCTTATCACACCATACTGGAGCATCCTGACAGAGTACAGCCCCAAGTCCAACATGGGATGCATCTGTGAAAATGACAAATGGCTTTTTCAAGTCTGGCATCAGTAAGACATTCTCGTTACAAAGGGCATCTTTCACTTTTTGAAAAGCTACCTCTTGTTCCGTGTCCCACTGGAAATCCGTGTCTTTGCCACCCATCAACTTGGTGAGTGGTTTAGACATTTTAGCGTGATGTGGGATGAATTTTCTAAAGAAATTAGACATCCCATGAAAACGTTGAATATCTTTTACACACGTAGGTGTAGGGAACTTCTTTATAGCCGAAATCTTGTCTGGGTCACCTCTTAGTCCCTGAGGTGTGATCCAGTGGCCCAGAAACTTGAGTTCTATCCTCCCAAATTTCGACTTCTTAGCATTCACAGTCAAGTTAGCTGCCTTGATTTTCTCTAGCACTAACTTGACATGTGTCATATGCTCTTCCCAAGTGTCAGAGAATATGATGACATCATCGAGATATACTGCGGCAAATTCACCAAGATGACTCTCCAACACCTTCTCCATTAACATTTGAAAGGTGTTGGGTGCATTACACAGACCAAAAGGCGTTCTAACAAATTGGTAGGTATCATTGGGGTATCACTTATCCTCTTCTGCCATCGCCACTTGATAGTAACCTTTTACTAAGTCAAGTGATGTAAAGTATTTAGCCTTCTCGCACTGATGTATAAGAATGTCAATACTTGGCATTTGGGTAACTTCTACTTCAGTAATGGCATTAAGCCATCTGTAGTCGATGCACAATTGATACGAACCATCAGGTTTTGCCACAATGACAGGATGACTGATGTAAGGACCGTTTGATTTCTCGATAAGCCCCAGTTCTTCTAACTCTTCAACAAGAACTAACATTATCGATTTCTTCTGCTGGTTATGTTGCCTATACGCATTTCTGGGTATAGCAACATCCGTTTTGAATTTAATCTTATGGGTTGCTAAGTGAGTGCAACCAGGTTTATTACTGAAAACAGCTTTAATACCTGCCAGCACATTCCTTAGCATAAGCTTTTGCTCATCTGTGCAATTGCTGCCAGCAACCAATTTCTCATCCCAATCCAATGAATCTAGCTTAATGTCTTGATTCATTAAAGAGAGTTTACTTTAGTACCCTGAGACTCATCGTTCGCAAGGGCATAAAGTATGATTAGGTTTGGCAAGAATTTGCACTTGAACAGATCCGCATGTGCATCTGGTAACAGGCCCACTCTTCTCATGAAGTTGTGTCCTATTATCAGGTTGCACACATTAGATGGCAATATGTAAAACATCATGAGGGTCATCTGCTCCTCACCCCATTGAATACATAAAGTCACCTGTCCAACAGGCTCATGAACAATACCAACAGCGTGTATTTTCATGTTCCTGGGCGGTTCTTGAATGTAACCAGGCAGACATCCAGTGTCATAGAGCATTTGTTCCCCTATGAAACATTGGGTGGCACCTGAGTCCATTAACGCATTGTACTTTAGTTTTCCGATGACTATAGGCATACGTGGGCTATCATTCGAGTTCTCAAGACTTTTTAGAAAGACATTTTGGAACTTGGATTGGCCACGACCCCTTTTAGTACAATTTTCTTCTCTCTCTTTTTTCAGAAGGCAAGAAAACTGTGCTCATCATGAGCCCCACTGGAGATGTTTAAGCACTTCAATTGAAGCCTCATCTTCTCCAGATCTTCCTCCACACCACCTGTCGAGCTGCCAGATGATTTGGGGGTTGGTCTCACTTTTACTAGTTTTGGAGGAAGTGACTTTTTTGAGTTAGCTTCCTCCATTGCTAGTTTTTTGCATCAGAGACTTGTTTTGCAATGTCCTCTGATGTGCTCACTTTTGACACAGCCAGGAACTTAGTTAACTGTTTCCTGATTAAGTCTTTAATAGACTCATTCTGCTGTGTCTGAGCAGTGGTTAGCTCTTTTCTTAGTGCGTCGAGCTGTGACTGGATACCCGGTGTCACATTTGACTCACTTGTCTTAGAAGAGTAGTCCGACTTGCTCTTCTTAGGACATGGTTCTCCAGTTGCATTGGTGCCATATTTTTGCTTGTATTCCGCAGTTTTTTGGTACGCATAGCAATTAACCTGGATGTGCCCCTTCTTATTACAATGTTTGCACGTCCGAGTTTCTGTCTTTGAACCATCTTTTCGAGTGAACTTCTTGGCCTTATTCATAATAAGATTAAGAAATTCCTCTGTAGCATCAGAATCAGTGTCACTGTTAACAGTGTCTGACTCTGTTACCTGGTTTACTGCTATTAATGCAGTTTTTGCCTTCTGCTTAAGCGGAAAGATGGGCTTTTCCGTCTGAGTCTCAGTGATTGAATCTTTGGTACTCTGACTTCCAAACACCTGTGTTCCCGCACTAAAGTACAACTTATTATCGCAGATGTACCTACGTACAGCAGTGATACCAAGTTGTAGGAGATTTCGATTCTCTAATCGCATTCTGCCCTGTGTGGAGGCATGTTGGATAAAGGTCCAACCTGCCATCACATCAGACATTGTGGATTGTCAAATCCAAGCTTTGTGGAAGCGTACCACGTAAGAGAAGAGAGATTCTTTTTCACCTTGCGTGATAGACTGTACTTGCTGGACTCTTTGTTCCTCGGGAACATGGGAGAGAAAACTTCCAAGCCCAGCTTCCTTGTGGCCTCCCCTGGGTACTCCATTGCAGCACTTTGTTTTTTCGCTGCAGTGGTGCTAATGGGTCCTCTGGTTATCTATATCTCCTTTTTTTGCTCCGCTTTCTCTTCTGTGGCTTTTGTCTCTGTTTTTGATCATTTTTTGATAATGTAATGCTGCATTCCATTCTGCAATGGGATGTATGAATGTAGTGTTTATCAATGGTCAAATGTGTTTGTTTATGTCAGATTTATATTGGTCAGATTAAAAGACGTGTATGACCTCAGTCGTCGCTTGCGTCTATAAACTCAATTCTATCTATCTATCCTCGGGAACATCAAATCTAGCAATAAATAGCTTTTGGAAGCTCTTCCAGTCACTGAATAGATGTCGGTTTTCTTTATACCAAAGCTTAGCAACATCTGTTAGATAACTGGGGATAGCCAAGTGTATCATTTCATCTAATGGTATAGCCTTGGCTGTTGCAGTGTTCTCGACAACTTCCAGAAAGCATATGGACTTTTCTGAATTGTCATCGAATTCAAAGATGTCGACGCCTTTAAGGTGATGAACATTGTCAGGTCGACTCTCTCTCTGTGGCATAGCTTTACAAAAAGTGTTCATTAAACGCTCTGTGAAAGCTAAGCATTCATCAGCACTCATCATACCTGGATTAGATCCGGATGATGGATGAGATGAATTTTGTGGACCCATGGTAGTTTCACTACCAGGGCCACTTTGAAAATGGTTATTTTGGTTTTGAGAACCTTGATATCCCTTTCTCTTAGGAGGAATTGGTCCAGCATTATTTGTTGAGCCAGTTCCTGCTTGGTTGTATCCGGGTTGGCCAGATCCATGGTTTGGATTAAACCAAGGAGGTGGTTGATGCCAGAAAGGTGGTGGTCCCATGTTTGGGTTTCCCATTAGAGGTGGTGGTACTCCTCCATTATAGTTATAATGAGGTTGTCCACCAGGCATTCCAGGAGGTTGCCAAAATGGGGGTGGTTGCCGAAAGTTCTGTCTCAGCGGTGATGGTGCCTTAAATCGGGCTCCCGTCACTGGTGAGGAGAATATATTGTTCCTCTGTTGGGGTGTACTCTGCTTAGTAGCAGATCCAATGGGGAACTGTCGAACCACCGGAGTGCGACAAGCTGGTGAAGGTATGTAACTTCCACCACCTAAGATAGGGGTGGATGGGACAAACCTTGAGCCCATCTCCATAGGGATTGGAGAGATACCTTTTATAGGGGTCTGATGACCCTTAACAAAAGGTGGATTCTCCTGTTGAGGGATCCCAAACACAATCTGAGGAGTAGATGGTTTTGGGGTCCCCTTTTTCCTATAAGGAGGAGCTGGTGTTACATTAGCAACATAAATTGTCTTTTTCTGCCCCGGGTCACTCAAAGTAGTTCTTGTTTGACCAAGAACTCTGGGAGTGGCCTCTGTTGCAGCCAACAATTGTCCAGCTCTTGAGTTTGTGCTAAAAGTGACAGGAGTTAGTCCCATCTTCTCTCTGACACTAGGAGTTAAGGTGACCGACCTAGGTCTGGGAGGAGTGCAGAACAGTCGTCTTTGTACATTCGGCGGAGGGGGTACCTGTTTTCTGGGGCTTTTCACAGCCTCAGAGTACAGGAACTCCTCCGTAGCCCCGGTTGTCACTGTTTTAAGAGGGCTCTTGTTTGAATCTGCATTCAAATTTTGGGTCCTCCCTTCAACAGCTGGGGACATAATTCGAGGGATGTGCCTGAATGGTACTGGAGGTAGCATTCGTGGCCTATCCAACGTGATACGGCTCTTTCCAGCCAAACTCATATCTTGTTGGGTTTGTGATTGCTCTGGATTCGCCAACTCTTGCAGGTATTGTCTTAAGTCCACGATAGATGCAAAATCTGCCGAGGACAAATTGAAATGTCTGCAATAGTTCTCAAAGACACGAGAATGGTACACAGGATCCCTCTTGTGCCTCTCGTTTACAACTGGTCGAAATCCATCTTGTTGCGCGCTCTGCGCAAGCCTTCAACATGGGATTCAACCTGTCGTACTGACTTGAAGTTTGCCACGTTCAAGTAGAAGAACTGACAAACATCTTTTAGCATTCTGCTTGGAGAATTGCTGTTGACACTTCTTGATTGTGTGGCAACATTACTTCCAATTGGCAATGTTGACCCATTATGTGGATGGACCATTGCCGATGCAGAATCCAAAACAGGCCGACGCAGAGCATTAACATGCACTCGGGCCTCTTTTATTGATCGAAATGCTGTTGAGTCAATGTGATGTGTCTCACAGTACTCAAAGAATTCCTGATCTCAAACTGTGTGTATCGAGTCATCTTTGTTGACTGACACAACAGAAGGAGAACTAACTTGAAACGATGCTATCCATGCTTTTGCATCCTCAATGGTTGCAAAGTTGTCAGCATCTAACTGGTATTGATTGCAAAAATCAATTAGCAGTTGTTTCTCTTCATTTAGTCGGTTGGTCGCATTGTCTGTGCCATAAGCACGTTGCAACTCAGCCAGCCTAGCTGCATTATCTGCCTCTTCTCTCTGTCTGGTAAACTCTCGTGCTTCATTAACATGTGAGAAACACAAGGAATCTAACTTGTAGAATCGGCAGTATGCCAATAATCGCGGGTCAGCGAGAATTGGTGTAGGTGATTGATTATTCTGACCACGTGATGCGGTATTTTGGTTGAAATACCCATCACCTGATCCAGAATTATTCAAATTCGCCATAATACTAGTTGGTGAAAATAGAAACTGTCTAGGATCTAAATTAAACAAATACAAAGTAGCAACACAATTAATGAAAGTGATAGAATAATTCTAATAATTATCCTATCAAACCTTAACAATTTAAACTAAATAAAGTCTAAACTAAAGCTAACTAACAATATAATCGAATTATATTTACCACACTGTTGTCGTAACAGTGAAAATCTTTTTCAATCGTCGAAAATCGTCGAGAATTGTCTGAAACGTCTACCACATGGTCCAAAAGTGTTTGAAAATTCGCTACACGGTCGTCCTTGATACGTCTGGCATCCAAGTCAGATGAGAATGAATGTGAATTCAATCTCAACTGGCTTTTTATATTCAAATTTATTTGAATTTGCCACCAGTTGCTTATCAGTGGTCAGTGATTGGTTATGACATCATAACCCAACCCACTGGCCAATGACAGTAAGGTATTGTTGGATTAAAATCCTGGTGGTAATTAATGCAAATGGGCCCTACTGTGCTTTTTTAATAACAAAATGCACATGGATCTATTTTAAATTAATTTGGACCACAATTCCCAAAATAAATTCTTGACTTTTCCATTTTCACAAAATGAATAAAATAAAAAAAATTCGAAAATTTGTTTCTTTTCCCTTGAATTCATTTGGTGTGAATGTGGTTTCCACCATTTTCCACCAAATAGATCAAGTATCTACGTTTTTATTCGATTTTGGCCGAATTTGCGTGAAAAGATCGTATAAAGACGTGTCGCTGTCCCCCGTTTTATCGGGCTGCACGGCACGTCTTTTACGGATAAACGCGTATGGGGCGGCCGGCGCGCATTGTCGAGATCGGCCGTGCGCGTCGATTGATAGCCGTAACGTTGGTTTGCCGGTTCCGGATCTTTTCAATTCTGCATTTAGTTAGTAAATCAGAATTGGGAAGTTCCTTACTTGTCAATTGGAAGGTGTAAGACCGGTAATTTCGTAAATTATCGGCAACTTTCCAATATTTTGGCGAAACTTCGAATTTTTTAAGAAGTGTAAAACGTATAGTTTTCACTATCCGTACTTCTTAATTGCTACGTTTTATTCTTTGTGAAGCGTAAGATCCGTAATATTTGGCACTTCACAAGGTTTTGTAGTTTACTATCTGATTTCGAGAAGTGTAAGACCGATAATTTATTTAAATTTTTGGCCACTTCTTGATTGCTTTTCATATTTCTTTATTGAACTTGGAAAAGTGTAAGACGGATAATCTTTGCAAATTATTCGCGACTTTACTTTGTCCAATAGGAAATATTTTCTGTTGAGAAGTTGTAAAACGTATAGTTTTTACACAATCCGTAACTTCTCATTACTTTTTAGAAATATATTTTGAGGAGAGTAAAACGTGTGATACATAATCACCCGTATCTCCTCATTATTATTTCTGAAACTGTCTTATTTCTATTTCCCAAATCCTCTTTCTTTTTAAACAGAAATCAGAAAACAAAAACAAAAAAGAATTTTAGTTTCTAAAAATAAAGTTGTGAGACCTGTCGTATGATTTCATATTACTTGTCTCACCTCTAATTTTTGTTTGTTAGAAGAATAGAACAATAAAAATAAAAATTTCTTATTAAAATTTTCTTATTTTTCGAGCAAAATTTTGGCAAAATCTGCCATTTTTCACTCTATTTTTGGCATAAGTACTCATTATTCAAGTACTTTCTCTCTATGACTTAACCTAAATGATCGCGCGTGAGCTTGATTACTAAGATCAGTATTCCTTCGGTGTAACAGACGTCCGGGACGGAATTTGTATGGATCTTCCGCTTGCAGGAAAGGCCTGTCCTGTAGCGTATAAGTGGGATCCTTGCCCGTGTCCTCGCGACACCATACTAGACTTCACTTTTCACTCCACTCAAATAAATATAGAAGCAGTTAAGCTTATATAGTACTTGGTGAAATGTTAGGAACATTCTAGTGCATAGGACCAAGCATTGACGAAACAATTTTCATAAACCTCGAATCCTATTAAAACCTTACTCAGTTTTGTGCAGAAAGTCGAAATTAAGTTGTTTATTGAAAAAACTACGAAAATTCGGCATTTCCGGGCCAAAAACAGCCAAAAACCGATAAAAACGAGTTTCGGCGCCGACTGGTGGCGAGATACTCGTCCTCAGAGAGTGTAAGTAGGGCACTTGGTTTCATTGTTGCTGCCCCCGAATTTGCTCGACAGCATACTACGGGGCCAATTTCAATTTCACCATTACGGCCACCGCGAGCGGGGCGGCGGCCGTTCCTGCGCTCTTTTTATCGGGCTTCGCTACACAGCAAATTGCGGGTGGGGGAACACGAGTGAGGCAGCTGCAGAGTGCGCTCGGCTGTTAGGGACAGTCAGCGCACCATACTTTATCGCCGTAGAGCCGCGTATCGCTCCAACTCAACGGAATACGATGCTACGGGTCTACAACTACAGTGAGGTAGCAAATAAGGTAAGAACACTTTAATTTCAAGATTATAGGCTAATATTTAGCCATAAATCTCTAGATCTATAGTGATCATGCCTATTTTGACGAAAATACATGATTTTTGCAATGGGAATACGATGAAATTCTTTTAATAAAATGAAAATTCATCATACTATTGAAAATTAATGTATGTATGTGCCCCAAAAGGTTGTAAATTTTCATTTACCACCGTTTTGAACCACACTGAGAATTGTTTAGTATTTATTCCGATGATACAATTTGAAATACAATTGAAAATCACCAAAAACAATTTAAACAATCCAGTTTTATCGTATAGGCAGTGCACTAGTTATAATATAAATAATGACACTGCTTTAAATAATAGCTAAATCGGCATATGGTACACCATACGTGTCCATTTTCATATTTAGATCGATCAACATCAGTCGTTACGTCCATCGTACGTTTTTGAAAAACGCGCCAAATGGACTTAATATGTTCATTATTTCATTCCCAGCATGCATGGTTTGAAATTAATCAAAACACCATGCTAAGAATTTATAGATTCTTATAAAATACGACTTTAAGTTTTCATGTTTCCCACCTTAATGTTACATAAACAAATAAAATGAGAAAACAAACTTCTTCCATATAAAATTCAAACTTTATTGTTTTATTTGAAAAAATAAAACCAACAAAATATACAAATTAGATACAGAATTCAAATGAAACAACTAAATTATAATACATATAAAATAAATTGAGACATCTGGTTGTTTCACAGAAGGTCATGGATCAGTAGAAATTCTTCTAAAAGTAGAATTCTCAGGTCCAACAGCAATCTGGTATGGAAAAAAATAAAATAAAATAAAAGATTTAAAATGTTTTAGTAAGACAAAATATTTCTTAATTTTAATTCTTTTTATCGATGAAATTTCAACAATGTCAATGCACGGCATTCACATCGATGAAAGTTATCGACAAACAATTGGATCAAAATGTATTGTTAGTGTCACTTCTAGCAATGGATTGTTAGCAGTGACTCTAACATTGAGCTTTTCTGGTTCCAACGTCAGTATAAATTCAACAATACGATGAAATTCATCGTATCGATAAAATTTCGACTGTTTAGGGTTAGCTTAAGGGTTAAGTTGTAAAATTTACAATTTTGCCCAAAAATTCTACTATTTTTACTTGAGGGTGCAGTTTCCCTTTAATTTATATAAAAATAAAATAAAGAGAGAATCACACTTCAATTAGGCCGGATGGGGTTCTTGAAGTAGGAAATGTAAAATTTCGAAACTTCAAGAATTTTCCCCAAAAAAATAATTTGGTAAAATAAATTCAAAAATTAAACTACACTCAGGGTTTTTACTAGAAGTAAATCCTGAGGCAACCTTTATCTCGGTAGAACCTCCACGTGTGACAGTGTGGAATCGGGGTCGACATTGTTATAATGTCGGCCGATCCAACAATGCATATAACACTATACAAACACAAAAAGTACCGAGAATAAAGAATATGCAAATATAGTTTAATTTATTCATTGAATTCATTTACACTTACAATTATAAAATACTAAGATATGCAAATGAGATCGATTTGCATACCTTAGGCCTATTTGGTTCCATGTGCTTAGGCTTAACACAATGGGGAAATCATGACGATCCTGAAGGATATGGCTGACTTAAAGTCTGTCACAACCAAAAGGATAAAGTGGGTTGATTACATCTATTCTGGTAAGAATAATGTAATCAACTTGCTACAAGAAAACATTAGTGGAAGAAGAAAAGAGGTGCTAACGGTCAAGCCGTGGTCATCGGCGACCTAAGTGGTTTGACCCACATTCCGCGCTTTGCACGGCGCGTTATTTCTACATAAAGGGCCCAGGGCCAGAAAATGGGAAATAAACAAGAGAGTTACTCACCGCAGCCCCGGTCCAATGTCGCGTCTTATCGCGGTACCACCGTCGATCGGTGGCCGTCGCTGTCGCCC
>JH429611.1:2470-12725 GCA_000239455.1 Strigamia maritima
CCATCAGATTTAAAATTAAAATTTCAAAAAATAGTATTAGTATTAAGGGCTAAAATAGCCCATAGACACCATTAAATTAAAAACCTTTTAGAATTAAATAAAATTTTATTGACATAACATTGTAAAAACTTTGAAAGAAAACATTTTATTAAGGAGCCACGTCTTGGGTAAGTGTCACCTCTCTCGTTGCTCATTTTGTTTGTTTTCCACTGGTATGTTGTGTTCTGTTTTTGTTTTTAAGGAGACTAGCTCCTCATCTTGGATGTTGCGGCGCTGTCTCTCCCGTTGTCCGTGCTATGGGTTCTGCCGACCTCGACCCAACTTCTTCGGAGGGGGGAGATGTGACCGTGTCACGACCCAGGCGCACGGCAACGGCCCGCGTCATGTCCCCCTAGTGGACTGGTTGGGCATGACCACTTCCGGTCAAGACAGGAAGTGAGGGAAGGCAGGTAGAGGCAGAGCAGATCCGGGGACAGTAGTTGTTCGAGAGCCAGCAACCGGTGCAGACATGCATCGGCCAAGCTCTGCCGACTCCCTGGTTTCTGTTATGAAGCCCAGGCACCCAGTTCTCTGGGCCCCGCCTCCATGAGCGAGAACAGTGGCTGCAAGTCCATAACAATGGGTTGCAGCATGGTAATAGTTATTTCGACCACGTGGTCCTTGGTTCAACCGCCATGGCCCGCGGGTCGGGTTTGATTAGCACATACCGGTGGTACAGACATATGAGTAGCAGGTGGAGGCTGGCGCTGACCCCTAGACACACTAATAAAGGCCAAACACCTAAATACAGCGTCGTCTCTGCTACTTCACATGACGAAGGCGTCCAGTGCAGTCCTCTTATTCCCCCAAGTAGGGACTGTGCACACCGCCCCAGTCACAATCTGGGGCCTAAGTTTATTTCTAAAAACAGTGTCCACTCCAATAGATAATTTACTTCTGTCCTAAATGCCAACATCAAAATTCAAATATTTATTCAAGGCTCAATGACTATGGAGTAGTTAATATTCATAAATTTGAAGATAGAGTTCAGAGAAAAGTAAGGAAACACGCTAGCAAATTTGATAGTTATATCTACTAGTCTATTTTTCCTAAAAAAACTGGACGTACTTCTGTCCTAAATGCCAACATCAAAATTCATAAAGAGGGCAGTGAGGAAAAGGTACGACCAGTTATTAATACCCGTGCAAATATTATTTGCAGCTTTCTCCCATCTTATGAGTCCTCTTTTAAAACTACTAAAGAGTGGGTTGAAACAGCCAAAAGTATTGAATTAGATAACAATGATGTTATAACTATACTTGATGTTGAGTCAATGTTTTTGACAGTAGATAAAAAGGAAGTTTTAACTGAGTTATCTGACATACTTTTATAGTTAAAACTACTTCTGGGAAACATAAAATAGCCACTGTTTGGCTTTCAAATCAGTTTAGTGCAGGGAAGGTTGTTTATTGGACTTCAGCCCAGCATTACAATGTTAAGAAAGGAATCTATTGGGGAGGTATTGATAGAATTAAAGCAGCTAATAGTGAACCAATAGCACTAGATGATGGGATAAATGAATGGAATGGATTTTTTATTAATAGTGGATATCCCCCACATATTATTAAAAAATGGGGAAATGAATGGATTGAAAGAAGAAAGAACCCCATTCCAAAACCAACAGAAAAATATTTGGCTAGCATACCAAATAATGCAAATTCAGCTGAATTTGTTAAAATGTTCCAAGATGAAGGTATTATTTCTACTCATTGCAGAAATTCTTTATTTAAAACATTGCAATCAAGACTAGAAACAGGACATGAGCCAGGGGTTGGTGTGTATCAGATTCCATGCAAAACCTGTGATAAAATATATATTGGCCAAACAGGCCGAGCCCTCAACATCCGTATCAAAGAACACATGAAGACTGTTGAAGAGAAAAATGTTAAAAATGCTATGTATCAGCATTTCTTTGAAACCAAAGGACATATGATGGATTGGGATAAAGCTCAACATAATCATTGAAAAAAAAAGAAAATTAGAAAGAGAAATATTAGAAGCATATTTCATTACTATAGGTGCAAATCAAGGTACCTATATGATGGAAATGTTGGATTAAAAGGAGCAGAATGGATGGTTAGTACCATTGAGGAACAGAAAAATCTAGATATTTCTGCTAATGTCACTCAAAGAAAGTCCAAACATTCAGTCAGAAGATAAAACCAATTAGATAACATTCTGAAAACATTTTGGAACATTCCAAAAACATTCAGATTACGTTCTAAAAACGTTTTGTAGATGTTCTAAAAAACGTTTTGTGAACATGTCTATTTATTGAAAATTTCTTATATATATAAAGATGTGGTTTGTTTGTTAATAAAGTATAGCTGAAGATGTTGCACTGAAGCAACGAAAGGCCTCCTATAATTTATCTGACGTGTCTGTATAATTGTCTTATTTGTTTATATTTATATTCAATTTTAATATTTGATAACATATTTATCAACTGTCTTGTCCCATGACTCCCTTTGAGTCTTGTTTTGAGCCCATTGCAAGTTTGGACATTGTAAAACATGACGAGAGTTTCTCAACCCAGTACACCACTCACTGCCCCCACAGAAGGGGCATGCAATGGTGTATTCGTCCTCATGTACAGCCGTGGGGTTGGCCATGCTGTCATGAGCGGCCTTATAACGGGCCAGGCGTTCTGCCTTAGCGGCGATGCACCTGACCTGTTCCACTCGCCTTTCTTCCTTCTTTTGCTCTTTCTGGAGTTTTAAAGCGAGCTCCTCCCTCTTTTCGCATCGAGTCATGCCAGTTTTCGGTTTGTCCGGATGCGAAGAGGTTTTTGGGAAATATGGAGAAGATCTATCTCGGCGAGATGTCTTTTGTTCTCCTTTTCGTTGCGGCCCTGTACTCCGGATGTCTACGTGTTCCATCCGAATACATGACTGTGTTGGAAGGTCCTGCTTCTGAGGTTGGGGCACTACTGGTCGTAGTCCCTAGCCCAGAAGTTGGTCTTCCTGCGGCCAACAGAGCAGTAAACTGTTCTGCTGTTAAAGTGTAGAAGACAGGTTTGTCTTCTTTTCTCGGTTGTTCCTTTTCCATATCTTTCTTTCCATTTGGTTTGTCTGATTTAGACATTTCGGTTTGTTCTAATTAATTTAAACGGTCAAATGAAATTCGGAATACGGAATCCTATATGGAAGATATCTGGATATTATTACAATTCGGAAAATTTGCTTTGGATCCAGAAGTCTGGTAGTCGAAGTCAGTTGTTGAAGATGATACTAAATTCAGATTCAACATCTGGCTTATATACACAGGCATATTCGTTCCGTATAGTGGACGCTAGCGTCGGATTGGTCCGAATTGGCCTATGGCATGTCATACGTATCCATTGGCAAATTCGAATCGATCAACATCGGTCATTACGTGCATCGTACGTTTTTTTGAAAAACACGCCGAATGGACTTAATATGGTTCATTGGTCCATTCCTAGCATGCATGGTTTGAAATACATCAAAACACCACACTAGGAATTTATAATTCCATAAAATAAGACTTTCTTTAAGTTTATATTTCTTTACTTAAGTGTTTTTATAAACAAATAAAATAAAAACAAAACTTCATCATATCAAATTCGAAATACTTTATTATTTTATTAAAATAAAACCAATAAAATATACAAATTGGATACAGAGTCCAAATAAATCAACTTAAATATAACAAATATATAATAAATTGAGATGATTCGGTCATCACACCGATGGTCATGGAACTGTAGACATTCTTTTAAAAGTAGAAAATCTCAAGTCCAAGTAGCAATCTGGTATGGAAAACTAGAAATCAAAATAAAAGAATAAAATGTTTATTCAAACAAAATACTTCTTAAATCTAATTCTCTTTCTTATCGATAAAATTTCAACAATGTCAATATATGACATTCACACTGATGAAATCATCAATAAAAGGTCGGACCAAAAGTGAATTGTTAGTGCCGACTTTAACTACAGGTTGCTAGCATCGACTACATTTTTCCAACAATTTGGTCTTTGAAAAGCTAAGAAGATTCCAACAATACGATACAATTCATCGTATCGATAAAATTTTGAACTTTTTAGAGTTAATTTAAGGGTTAAGTTGTAGAATCTACAATTTCTACCAAAAAATTACACTATTCCTATTTGAAGATGCAGCTCGCCTTTAATTTATTAAAAATAAAATAAACATGAACAACACTTACAAATATATCGAATGGGATTCCTAGAAGTTCAAAATGCAGAATTTCGAAAATTCAAGAAATTCCCAAAAAATAATTTTGGTAAAATAAATTCGAAAATTAAAGACTATACTCAGGGTTTTTACTATAAGTAAATCCTGAGGCAACCTTTATTTCGGTAGAACCTTCACGTGTGACAGTGTGGAATCGGGGTCGATATTGTTATAATGTCGGCCGATCCAACAATGCATAATCACGACAAAACCACAAAAATTGCCGAGAATAAATTATGCAAATATAGTTTAATTTATTTCCTGAATTTATTTACACTTACAATTACATAAAATGCTACGATATGTAAATATAAACTTATTTACATATCCTAGGCCTACTTTGGTTCCATGTTCTTAGGCTTAACACAATGGGGAAATCATGACGATCCTGAGGGATATGGCTGACTTAAAGTCTGTCACAACCAAAAGGATAAGGTGGATTGATTACATTTATTCTGGTAAGAATAATGTAATCAACTTGCTACAAGAAAACATTTAGTAGAAGAAGAAAAGAGATGCAAACAGTCAAGCTGTGGTCATCGGCGACCTAAGTGGTTTGACCCACATTCCGCGCTTTGCACGGCGCGTTATTTCTACATAAAGGGCCCAGGGCCAGAAAATGAGAAATAAACAAGAGAGTTACTCACCGCAGCCCCGGTCCAATGTCGCGTCTTATCGCGGTACCACTGTCGATCAGTGGCCGTTGCTGTCGCCCCTGATGCCGTCGGGCCACCGCGACAAAGGGAAGTACCTCGAAGTTGGCGGCCAAAAGCTCAACATACAAGTTCCGTACGGTATGAGAGGAAGATATTTTGGCCCCATGTTTATCTCATATTTACCTATCGGGTTGTAACTTAATACAACAATAAACATAGGCGCCACAGGGAAATGCAATACACTTTAAGATATAAATACACATGACACTTAAGAATATAAATATAAGGCATACACTATTAAAATACACTACACTGTAATAATAATAATATATACACTTCAATAAATACACTCAAATAGTATCACAATATAAATACACTCAAATGTAAAAGCACAAACCATTTAGGCAAATAATCACAGATAACTCATATCAGGTCAAACATTCAGTTCAGGGTTTCTCATAGCATTCAGCATTCAGCAATACTTCCTGTTTTACATGAGCTTATATACTCTGCTAATCTCTCACTAATCCCACGAAATGTGTAGATAACAGAGTGGCCAATGGGTGATGCCGGTTGTGGAATATAATGACCACTTCCGGTATCATCCAACATTCCGGGGCAAATGGTCAATACAATACATAAATTATATATTTATTGGCCATTACTTTGGTATTGGAAACAAATAAGTGCGATATTTATTATCCACTTATTTATATTTAATGTTTATAGTTTGAATATGCCGCTAAAGACGTATAGCACACTCTAGTGGCAATTCCTCGCTATAACTACGGTTCGAGACCGTCACATATTAATTAAATTAGCTACATTTCAAACTTTTTGAAATGAAAAGAGTAAGATTTTCTTTGATCGATCGATCTGTAATTAGTTCCAACTTTCGATAGAGCTCTATAGGACCGTACCAGGTTGGTAAGGTTTAAAACACTTTATGAGTGAATACCAATGGTACTAGCATGTTGGGGTCAAATACCTGTCATACTGCTGTTTTGAGATTTACTGCAAAAACAGAGTGAAGGTGCTTGCCCCAGAGTCCTGCGTATCGATAAGAAAAATGAAAACAGGTCGAAAGAAAGATTTGAATAGCTCTTAGAAATTAGGGTTTTAATGTAATACTTTATTTTCTTTTAAAATTTTGTATAAATGTATTAAAATTACTTCTTATAAAAATAAGAACCTGTGAAATATCTGTTTATTAGAATTAATAAATAATAAAAACGCATTTGCAGAATCCAATAGCCTTCTTTTGCTGCATGTGACAACGCAATATACTCTGCCTCCATTGAGCTGCATGCAATGACAGTCTGCTTCTTGCAGCCCCAGCTGACAGGACATTCCCCCATGTATAGCATGTACCCACCAAAACTTTTCTATCCTACTAAATCGGTAGCCCAAGATGCAGCACATGTGCATGCTTTTATCAACGCAACTGCTCAAATTGATGCAGTAATCTTCGGTGTTCACAACATACTGCAGAACTTGCAAAAGACACTTGACATGTTGTGAAGAATGGCAAGTATTAAACTGGGACAAATAGATTGTTGAATACAGGATGTCCGGTCTCGTCCTTGAGGCCAAAAACATCAAAGAGCCAATTAGATTTCTGTAGGGGAAATCAGATTCGACCTCAGAGTCTTTACAAGCATTAAGAGTCGTCCCCACCATAATTGGCACCTTGATGAGTTTGTTAGGTACCACTCGGTAGCCCTCTGCCAGTTTCTTAATAAACCCAGATTGATGGAGCAACAGGTGTTTGTCATCACGCTTAAATTCAACACCTAGTAACTTGGTGACTGGGCCTAGATTTACAATGTTAAAATGCTGGCCCAGGGCTTCAATTAGATCCTTTTGGACTGTTGCATCTTTAGCAAACAAGACCATGTCATCGACGTAGACAAGAAGGATAGCCTGTGTACCATACGAGTACACGCAATTAAAGCCACAAACACGCTCAAAACCAATCTGCCTTAAGGCAGTATCGAGAGTTTGGTACCACATGCGTCCTGACTGGTGGAGGCCATAAAGGGGCTTTGATTAAATACCACACACAGTTAGGGCGCTTGGTTGAGACACCTTTAGGTAGCTCCATGTAAATTGGAAAGTCAAGTGGTATGCACACTTGACATCCAAGTAAACATCGGACCACTCACGCAGAACAACCAACAGGCAAAAGAACAATCTGACTAGCACAAAGTTGACTACAGGGCTAAAGACCTCATTATAGTCAATACCCTGTATCTGCCTTAACTCTTGGGCTACAAAGCGTGCTCGGAACCTGACAATAGCACCTTGTGCGTTGCGCTTGAGCTTGAAAATCCACTTATTTCCAAGGATATGGCTATGGCTTGGCTGGGGTTTAATTTCGAAAACTGATCTCTCTTCAAGAGTATCTAGTTCTTCGGCCATGGCTGCCTTCCACTTGTCACTTTCAGGTGACGACATAGCCTCCTCATAGGTAGACGGCTCTTCTACCTTAGCACAGTAAACATGCACCATTGTCAGTTTTTGGTTCAACCTCTGCATCTCTTGGTTGTTCAACGTCATCATCGCTGTCTGAATCCACAGCATTGGTGGGATTAAAGTCATAGTCGGCTGCTTTGTACTTGACTTTCAAATTAGTCTCGCAGTATGCCTTAACATCTGGCCTGCTACGCAGGGCTGTGCGCAATCCCGGGGCATAGTAATATACATCCCACTGCCTTTTTGTGGCACCCGATTGTCTTTGGACTTCCTCCCTTTCCCAACCTGGCTTATGGGGTACAGGCGCCCTGTGCGCTACCCTAGTGGATCTCAAAGGAGTGGTGGCAATCGAAAATTCTTTCTTTTGCGTCGACACAAAAGGAGGGATATCTCGGGTCAGAAATCTCTGCGTTGTAGGTGCTGGAATAGAAGGTGGGGGACGCGTCGGCGTGAGCCTGGGACGTGGGGGTGTGGTATCCTCATCATCAGTGTCACTAGTATCACTGGGTGATGGAGCAAAAACATTCTTACCAACACTAGTTTCAAATGGACTGTCCTCTACATGGGTCTGTACAACATCTTTGTACAACCTGGTCTCGTCAAACTTGACGTGTTTAGACTCATAGACATTATTTGAGACAGGATCCCAAATCCTAAAACCCCTAGTTCCCATGGCATATCCCACCATAACGTCCTTCCAAGCTCGTGACTCCAACTTGTCACGCCTACTTGGCTTTGGCACATGCACATAAGCCAAGGAACCTGGAATCTTTAAGTGTGCTAAGGACACTGGGCGTTTCCAAAATAGGACATAAGGGATTTTATTTCCCAGACGAGAGTGAGGATACCTGTTCTTTAGGTAGACCAGGGTTATAGCTAATTCGGCCCAGAGTGGCTTTGGCAGTCCAGCACCAAGTAACATGGCTCGAATGCTGTTTAAAACCGTGCGATTTACTCGCTCCGCCACGCCATTCATTTCTGGGCTATAGCTATTAGTTCTTTGTATGCTCACACCAAGTGAGGTCAAGAACTGCTCAAATTCACTAGATGTGAACTCCTTACCTCGGTCTGTGCGGATTACTTTGATTTTCTTACCGGTTGAACGTTCAATACGCGCGTAAAACTTCTTATAGGTTTCAAATACTTGGTCTTTGGAGCGCAAAGGAAAAATCCAAGTATAGCGGGTAGCATCATCCACTACGCATAGTAAATACTTCGCTTCCCCTAGGGATGGGGCAGGACAGGGCCCCATAGGTCCATGTGAAGTAATTCAAGAGGCTCACTAGCAACTAGCAGACTTTCAGACTTAAATCCTGCCCTGGTGGATTTAGACAACTCACAATTGTCACAAATGGCATTTGTCACCTTTTGGTGCAACTCAATACCCTTAACATTAACATTGTTCAATAAATAATTTAAACCCTTTGTGTACATGTGTCCAAAACGTTGGTGCCACATGTTCACAGAAACACTGTAATTCTCAGGCTTGCCCGTTGGACTTGGCTCTGTTGCACGAGTTCCAGACTTGTTTAAATTAGAATGACTACAAGTGGTTACCCGTGTAAAATTACACGGGAATACCTAATACCTAATACCTAATACCTAATAAAAGATAAAAAAAAGAAAATAATAAATCAATAAATAAATCAATCAATCCCCGTTCAAACCGTGCAACCCACCCGTTCAAACCATGCAACTCACCCGTTCAAACCATGCAACTCACCCATTAAAACCATGCAACTCACCCGTTAAAACCATGCAACTCACCCATTAAAACCATGCAACTCACCCGTTCAAACCATGCAACTCACCCATTCAAACTGTAGAAATCCCATTAAAAATTTCTGATTTTACTACAAATCTTCTCTTTTCACCCATAGAAATCCCATTATAAATTTCTGATTACACTATAAATCTTCTCTTTTCACCCGTAGAAATCCCATTACAAATTTCTGGTTTTACTACAAATCTCTTATTTTCACCCGTTAAACCATAGAACAGTTCCAGAACCATAAAACAGTTCTATTATTGATTTTTGAATTAAATGTTACATGAAAGTTATTCAAATGAGTCTATAACAATTATTTATAAATGTACAGTAATTAAACGCCACCTATTGGCAAAAATCGCATGTTCGGAATCGAAAAATTAGATTTTCCTATCTAGTTTAAAAAAACTAAAGAAAACTAAAAATTTCACGATGATCAGCGTAAAATTTCGGTTAAAATGAGTCTACTTACGCAATTTTTGGACAATTTTTTTTTTCAGAAAAATTCTGAGAAAATTTACATAAAACGACACCTGGCGGCAAAATCTAAAACTAAAAGCCATGCCGTGACGGGAAAAACGAAATCGAAAAACAGCTTTATTTGATCCAAATGTAAAAAACAAACTGCATAAAAGTGTTCAGCATCAAAAGAGCTATCTTTTGATGTCAGTTTTGATCATTTTAATCAAGTATTTGACTCTAACCGAATTTGCACATTTTTTTAGATTGAATACACAAATCGGGCGCCATTTGTAATAATGACGTCATTGCCCAAACTCCATCAGCCAATCACAAACATTTTGACACAACTTTCAAATTTTTCAACCAATCACAGGGCGTTTTGACACACTTTTTCAACCAATCACTGATTTTAGCGGCACAGAGAGAGAGAGACTGACAGGTCGCTATTAGTATGTAGTGACAAGTGGTTACCCGTGTAAAATTACACGGGAATACGTAATACCTAATAAAAGATAAAAAAAATAATAATCAATAAATAAATCAATCAATACATCAATCTCCGTTCAAACCGTGCAACTCACTCGTTCAAACCATGCAACTCACCCGTTCAAATCATGCAACTCACCCGTTAAAACCATGC
>JH429614.1:8950-20669 GCA_000239455.1 Strigamia maritima
AAATTCATAAAACATAAAAACAAATACACATCAACTTTATGGTAGTAATCAATTCAAATTCATAAAACCATCCCACCTGTTATCAAAACCTACATATAAATTTTATCAAATTTATTATTTTTTAAAAAAATTAATAATATTGATTATTGACTATCGGCCCATGACTTAATTTAAGTGCTGTCGTTTTTAATTTTTTTAGTTTTTAGGATGTTGAATTTTTTGTCATAACAGTAGAGAACGGCCGCTATAGGGCCGGATACCCCATCCCCTTTTCCCTCTATTTTCTATAGGCCAGGATGTGCTTTCCTGTGGTTGGGCCGCTATAGGCCAGGAAGTCTTCCCCTTTGTTTTATCCCCCTCCTTCCTCCTCTGTCTTGTGACTCAGCTTTAAACTCCTCCCTCCTTTTTTATGATGAAGGTGAGGGTTGTGTTTGAAACAGGTGTATAATCGAAAATTGATGGTCTAATTTTTTTTTTGAAAAAACAGGTGAAGTCTGAATTTTTTGGAGGAAATCATTTCTTAAAGTTTTTACCACAATTTTTGAAAAATAGGTTTAATTGAAAAACAGGTGAGGTAGGCGCGGTGTTGGAGGGGGTGGTGGTGATTACAGAGGGGTGAGCATCGAGGAGGATGTGGGGAGGAGGAAGAACAGCTGTGAGGGAGGTTCAGGGGTTGCTGTGGACATACAAATGTTTAGAGTATCAGGTTGGAGAATGGAAGGGGTTGGTCTGAAATAAATTAGAAGGAGAGAGAAAGAGAGAGAGAGAAATAATGATATTTTTTACTATGATTAAAACAATTTAAAAATATAAAAATGTAAAACTATCACATTTTGTAAGTTGGATAAAATAAATATTAAATTAAAAATAAAAGTGTACTTATTTAAGGTATGAATGGGTAAAGTGAGATGATGGGATAAAGTTCATTTTCAGTGTTTTGAAGATTGAATTCAGTCAAAATAAAAGTAGGGGTTTTAATATCAATAATGTCTCTACATTATAAATTAATGGGTGGTGATCATATTCGATCCAACTCTCTTTTATTGTACACCATTCATTTTTCAACTGATGCTCAAACTGGTTGAACATGGCTGTAGTAATTGGAAAAATACCTCAATCTTCTTATAAACCCCTTTTAAAATTATTTCCTGGGGATGGTGAGCGTGTCTTACCTAACCTACCTCAACGAGAAGGGGAAGAGATAATTATTATACCCCCTCCTCCACCTCCATCGCTCCCTGCTGTTCCACAATTGAGAAAGCAACTAAAAGAGGAGAAAATCAACTTAACCTCCAAACGTGGGGATGGAAACGCAAGAAGTAAACTGGTGAGTACTATTATATATTTTTTATATTATATTTTTACATTTATTTTTCATTTTAGAATTGCTTTATCATTTTATTGGGTATTCTAACGTTCATGATTGTCACCTCTGCTGTGATGTTTATACTGCATTATTACTTTTGTAAGTTTCTGTGATGTTTCTTTAACAATACGATAATAGTAAGACATTTTTTCTTTTCTAGTGGATAAAGCTCTGAATGAAAAGCATACACCAACTTCAACTCAGACTTCAACTTACTTTTGTAAGTTTCTATTTTTTAACAATATGATAATAGTAATAAGACATTTTTTTTCTAGTGGATAAAGCTCTGAATGAAAAGCATAAACCAACTTCAACTCTGACCTCAACTCCAAGTTCAGCTCAGGTTTCAACCTTGGCTTCATCTCCAACTCTACACATCACAACCAAGGTCAAGCGGAAGTATAAACCTATATGATCATAATTTTATATATTTTTTTCCATTTTAAAGTATAATAAAAATAATATTTGTATCTGTGTTTAAATAAATAATTAAACTAATAAATAAATTGTTACATTTTAGTTTTCATTTATTTTTCTACATTAACAGTAATTAAATTGGTACATTTTTATTTTTTCTACATGAACTTAAGTTATATAAAATAAAATTGGAACATGATTATGTCAATGTGGATTCAGTGAAGACCCAACTCCATGATTGTGTCAGTGTAGATTCAATAATGGCTGATGAGTTTGTATCCATGAGTGTTAAGTCCAAATTTGAAAAATTGTGAGGAAACTTATTTTCTAGCTGAAGTTGTGGACTGATGTCCTTCGAAAGCTGTTTCATTCCTAAAAAATAAAATAAAATAAATCAATAAATTTTTTGTTAGATGTTAAAATATTTTTATACTTACATATCTGCAAAGCGGACAATTGCATCTTTGTCACAACCATGTGTTGATGCAGTCTTTATGAAAGACATGCGTGCAGGGCAGCCTAGTGCCATCATCCCCTGGATTAATTTCGAACAGACAAACTCCGCATTCCAGGTCTGCGTTAGCGAGTTGTCTAAAATCATACGTCTGCATCTGTTGATATTGTGATGAAACTGGTGGCGGAGGTGGCACTGCTGGAAGTGGTATTGCTGGCTGTGGTACTGCTGGTGTTGCTGCTGCTGCTGGTGAGGGCGGTGGCGCTTGTGGTGGAGCGGCAGCTGCTCTCATCCTGCGCTGTTCCACTTGTTGCAGGACAAGAGCTTGCACCACTCTCTGCGATATATTCAAAATTTCTTCAATGTCTGGCACTTCTAAAAAGTGCTCAAACATTGAAAAGTCGTTTGTAGCATTGTTCAATGGTGATGAAGCCGCCGATGAGGAGGGTTGTGACGATGTGGATCCGTTAGGTCTACTAAGGGGTGCTCAAAGAGGGTTTCAAATATGGAGCGAGGTCTTGCTCTTGCCCTCCCATACATCGGCGGTGGCGGTATTGTGCCATTGGAGGCAGTGGTTCCAATCTGGGGGTGCGGCGAGCATACGGTTGTATGGGGAGAAGTGGAGATGGTGAGCGTCTCATAGGACCTCCTCCTTCTCGAATTGGCGACTCTTCTAGATAAATACCTTCATCTTCGTCACTTTCAGCAATGTAAAGTCTCGACATTTTTTCTTGCTGCTGAGTGTTGTTCTTGCTCCTGAGTGCTGCAGTGTACAAAAGTCAAGGGATTTTATATTATAAGGTTGAGGTGAGAGAAGGGAGGGATTTGAGGAAAAAAGGAAAGGAGCGTAAACTGAGAGATGGGAGTATAATGAAAGAGGCGTGACTTAGAGTAGGGGTCTATCTGTGCGTGAAAATAGGAGGAGTTATTGTTTTTCTAATGGTAACAGGATATTTTTTTCTCATTTATTGAAAATAAAAGAAGCAAACCATTACTTTTTAATAAAAAAATTAATTTCTACTTCTTTTCATTTTTTTTTTAAGTTTTAAATATTATTTGTAATTTTTAAAATAAAAATTGTTTGTTAGTTTAAAAATGTTTATTTTATAAAACAATTCACACATACTTCTTTTTTAAAAAAGCCAAGATTAAAATTAGAAAATAATAATTTTTACTATTTTTGATAAATTTTTGTAATGTTTAGATTAATTTTTATTTTTAAAATGATAATTATTTTTATTGTTTTACAAGGTAATCAGAGCTTTGATGGCAAGTGTTTTCATTTTTTTTTGTGTAAAAATAAAAAGTATGAGTGGTGAAATCTCATTATAATTATGTAACAGCATGTAACATATTGCTCCAATGACTGGGAATTTGACTGATTATTTCCTATACCTGTTCTCACACCTGTCCTACAGCTGTTTCTATAATTTTTATACATCTGTTCGTATACTTTTGTTTCTACATCTGTTCCTTCAATATCTAATATGAATAAACCAATATTTTTCTTCATTGATTTAAAAAAAAATCTTTTGTTAACGCATTTTTTTAATTAGAGAAATAAAAAGTCATTATAAATTAGTCATTTCCTTTTGGAATCATATATATACAGCTTCAATTTAATGGAAACTTCAGTTTAGATCCGGCATCATTTACAACTGCATAGAGTTTTCACTTTTCTTGCTCTTTTTGCTGAGCTTATTGGTAAGAATTTTTTAAAATTTTTTATTTTAACTTGCTTCTGTTTTTATTTAAAATTTTTTTTTCTCAATTCAGTAATGACTTCAACATTACCCAACCATACTTTTCCATTTGTCGATGAGCTTTATTGCCAAATAAGTAGTTTTAATGGAAAGTTGTACACTCATTTGCGCTTCTTCAAATTTAATGAACTAAACGAACTGAGACCCAGTAAGAAAGGAATTGCTTTTGATGAAGGTTCTTTTCTAGAATTTTGCAAATGTTGGAAAGATGTCAAAATTCAATCCGACGTTTTTGAATATCAATGCGAACCTTTTCTAGAAGTGAACGCATTCGGTGGTTCCAATATCAAAATTTCCAAAGCTGCTGACAACACCATTCAACTTTGCATCACTCGTTTATACAACAACAAGGAAATTACTCTGACGGCGAGTCAATTTGGAGAACTTTTGCGTGTGATGCCAAACATTTTGCGTTCGATTTCTGCTGTTTTCTATGAGATGTACGGAGTTCTCGGTCGTAACATTAACGAGACACCGATTCAGCGCAGAGAAGCCCTCTCGTCTCAAACTGTCATCCCTGCAGCAGCGCACTTGATTCAACAGTCGAACATCGGTTCGATTGCACCACCTCCAGCTCCTAAAAGCAGCAAAGT
This sequence comes from Strigamia maritima, assembly GCA_000239455.1. Taxonomy (NCBI): domain Eukaryota; kingdom Metazoa; phylum Arthropoda; class Chilopoda; order Geophilomorpha; family Linotaeniidae; genus Strigamia; species Strigamia maritima. Next base: position 13,544 of record JH429614.1, read on the forward strand.
TGAACCCAAAGTTAAGCCCGAAGTCGTCAATCTCGAAATTGGATCCGATGAGAATGAATACTTTGAGCAATCACAAGTTTTTGATCTTTCCAAATTTGCATAAACTGTTTTTAAAAGTGATGCTATCCAATGTTAGATAAAACTATATCAATTGTAGAAAACACTTGGGTGTGTGTGTAAAGCACAAAACAAAAAAGCAAATAACTTGTGTGTGAAAATAAACTTTTTTTGATCAGAAAAATGGATGTGATTGATTTGAACAATGACGTTTTTGAAAATGCTGAATTTTTAAAACAAATCGACGAACTAACTGCACGTTACTCATCCAAGAGTGCAAGATGATTTATTCATGGATAATGAATTCTACGAAAAATCCTGACTTTTTGCGACAACTTGATGAAATCGAAAAGCGTTTTTACCAGACTTGCCAAGTTGGAGGAAATGGCGAGGCCAACTCTAGTGCTTTGCAACAGTTGCGACAGCAAATAAGTGTGAATGATGACGACAATGCAATGCGAAAAAAATACAAGACAATGTATGAGATTGTTAGCGTAGTTGTTTCCCGATTTGGGACTAAAGGCAGAGAATTTAAAATCAAATTGAAACCGATAGCTGATGTTGATATTCAACAGTTAGCAAAAGGTGACATGTTAAAAATGACAGAGAACATTTTTTGAGTCATGTTTGATGAACTGATGAGCACAATGGGAGAACATGATTACATCGGATCCATCGTTGACTCGCCTACCTTTGATTTAGGAGGAGTGTATTCTAGTTTTTGTCGTAAAAATGAATGGATGATCGAGCGTGTTATGACTGGGCTGCAAAAAATAGCACAGAGCAATAAATTAATTTCCTTAAATGGTGAATTAAGCATTCGTTTAACGACCGTATCGTTACGCAAAGGCGGTTCGCACATTTGCAAAGCCAAAACGAGATTAATCATTGATGATTGGTTGAAAGCAAAACGAAGTGTGATTACAATCAGAAACGGGAGAGATGATTTGTTAGTATATGTTAAATTAAAGTTGTTTGTTTAACTTCTTAAGTTATGTTTTTATATTTCCAAAAGTATGGGAATTTAAGTTGTTTTATGCCCCTATTGCTAGAAGTGTATGAAAGTCTTAATTATAACTGTTTTAGTGTTCAGAATAATATATAAGATATATTTCAAGCATTGCCATATTTATCTTGATGTAATGGCAATGCTTTTGACATTTCAGTTGTTAATTTTGCCAAGAGATGGCAGTAGTGTCAGCAGCAATGTGTCTCATCTACTGCCTTGCCTTAGCTTGTATTCTGCATTGTGCTTGTCACATGTGCCTATCATGTGACAAGAAGTTATATAAGTCATAACTGAACTTTGTAGAGGCACTTGCTCTAGACGGACATGACTGGTTCACAGTAGTCTAACCTGAGCTGGTCCTCGTTTCCTTATCACAAATAAACCTATTATGTTATTTTTATAGACAGAGTGTTTCTTTTCATAAATAACATTTATTACATTTTGTAGGTTTTTGTGGGGTTTCGGTTTTCACTGGGGGAGAAAACTTCCAAGCCCAGCCTCCTCGTGGCCTCCCCTGGGTTCTCCTCTGTGGCACTTTGTTTTTCCGCTGCAGTGGTGCTAATGGGTCCTCTGGTTATCTATCTTTTCTTCTTCCTTCTTCTCTTTATTGCTCCACTTTCTCTTCTGTCTTTTGTTATTAATAGCTATCTGTTGTGTGAACAGTTTTGGTTGGTAGTATGCCTGGATCAGTACGCCCGACTTAGTAAGCCTGGATTAGTACGTCCGGATTAGTATGCCCGGCCGGCCGGAGACACCAGGCCCGGTATGGCGGGGTTGAAATGACGGGGTTAGTACGCCGGGGTTGGTACACTGGGATTGGTATGCTGGGATAAGTCAGTTGTCAGAAGTCAGCTGGAAGAAGTTGGTAGTGGGAGGTCGGTAGTAGAAAGTTGGTAGATCGTAGGAAATCGGTAGTGATGGGAAGTCGGTGGTAGTAGGAAGTCGGTAGTAGTAGGAAGTCGGTAGTAGTAGGAAGTCGGTAGTAGTATGAAGTCAGTTATATGGACAGATTTGGTCGGTAGTACGCCCGGATCGGTACGCCCTGGATTAGTACACCTGGATTAGTATGCCCGGGTTAGTATGCCTGGATCAGTACGCCTGGCCAGCCGGATTAGGTGGGTGGCTGGATACACCAGGATCAGTACGCCGGGGTTAGAACGCTGGAGTTGAAACGCTGGGTTGGACCGACGGGGTTGGTACGCCGGGGTACGCTGGGATTTGTCGTGCGAAGAAGTCAGTTTCATGCCAGTGTCGGTATGTCAGTTTCAGTTTGTATAAACTTTTTTCTTATTTTGTCTTGATTTAATATATTGGTTTCATTTTGTCGGAGTCAGTATGTCTGTGTCATTATGTCAGTTTGGATATGTCAGTTTCAATGTGTCAGTTTTCTTTTGTCAGATATAGCGTGTTGGTTTTGTTTTGTTGGATTTAGTATGTCAAGTTTCATATTGTCAGTTTTCATGTCAGATTCTCTTTTGTCAGATTTTAGTACGTGTATGGCCCGAGTCGCCGCTTACGTCTATAAACCTAATTCTCTCTCTCTCTCTCTCTCTCTCGGTTTTCACTAAATAACTCGGCGAGTTTTGATGCTACAAGGCTGAAACAGGCACCATTCGAAGCGCCTGGCCAGGCGCATCCAACCATGCCAATTTCATCATCGTAGGCCCAACGGTTCACGAGATATCGCCATTTTGGCAACGGACCGCCATTTTGGAGTTAGTGGAATTTTTCATAACATCTCTTGCGATTTTGAAGGACATTTAGGCTGGGTTGGACCAAGTATTTATATGCATCTCAACCGGAAAAACACGAGGAACATGATGGCGTACGGCATTTCAATTGGACAAAAGGTTGGAAAGATACGGACGTTTTCGCGAGCTGAGATAAGAAAAGAATTTTCCCACTTTGAAGAAACATATGCCAAAAGACTTCCACTGCAGATTTGCATATTTTCTCAACTATATAGGCATATTCAGGTCCTTAGGTGTCAAGGTCATCACCCTTAACAACATGATTTGTATGTCAGTCGTGCAATAGTTGTCGGCATTGCAGCTCAAGAAAAGCATCCCAAATACGAAAGCATACGGAAAGGAAAAGGTATACAACGGGAGCTGGCAGTAAAATTACATCGTGATGCTGGCGTAGCTCTGGGACGCTGTGGGTTAATTGAAATCCAACAATTCGAAGCGCATCTTAAAAAATTTTAATTTTTAGTCTACATCTGTGACAATCAGGTTTGGCAAGAGCTCATATATGTCGGTGCGTACCATAAAGACAAACTGTTTTTGTTTATTTATGACGATCATTGCGCTTTAATAACGTCAATTACTGGTTTTCTGGAAAGAAGTTATTTTTGTGATCGATGTTATCACGAATATAATGATAAAAACAGTCACTTATGTAAATCGCGGTGCCAAGCATGCAAAGTTGTGCGAAAATTGGCAAATGTGTGAAACTTGCTTTAGAACATTTAAGAGTGATGCTTGTTTTGAGGCACACTCATTGATTGACAATGCGAATCAACTTTCAACGTGTCATATCTGGCAAAAATGTAAAAAATGTTGGAAAACAATTGACAAACGCAAAGTTCATCTTTCGAAGGATTGCGGAATGAACAAATGCAAAAATTGCAATGCAAGTTATGCTTCTAATGAGGCACATTATTGCTTCATGCAAATTTACGAGCCCACGAATTCCAAGCAGAAACCTCGCATTATTTTTTACGATTTCGAGTCGACGCAGGACACCCCCTCCGATCTGCCTTGTAACGAGAGTGAGCCCACATTTCTACATAAAGTGAATTTGTGCATCGCTAAAGTGACTTGTGATATTTGTAAAAATTTCGAAACTGTGCGAAAATGTGATTATTGCGGTGAAAAACGTTTATTTATTTTTAAAGGAGACGATCCATGTGCTGAATTTTGTCAGTGGTTGTTTAAAAATTATGCGCACAAAAACACAAATGTGATTGCACATTATAGTCAAGGGTACGATAGCAACTTTGTTTTGCGTTACATTTTAGAACGCGGACAGTGGCCTGAATTAATTATGCGCGGTCAAAAAATCTTGTTCATGTGTTATGAATAGATTCGTTTCGTGGATTTGTTCTGTTATCTGGCGAGTCCGTTGGCAAGCCTACCTGGTTATTTTGGGATAACGAGCGTGGCTAAGGGTTACTTTCCACATTTTTAATAAATCATGTAATCAGAATTACGAGGGCGTTTATCCAGACCCCTCATATTACGGAGCTGATCAAATGACTGTGGAAAAAAGGACGGATTTCATGTTGTGGCACAAAAGTTGTCACGGTAAAACTTTTAACATGGAACGAGAATTAGTTTCGTACTGCGTAGCAGACGTCGAAACCTTGTCTCTTTCGGCACTCAAATTTAGAGATTTGTTTAATTCCCATTCTAATGGTGTTGATCCATTTCTACATGCATTCACTCTCCCCGCTGAAATCAATAAACTGTTTCATCGTAGATTTTTAAAAAAAGACTCGATTGCGCTCATAAGTCAGAATGGTTTTCAACCTGCCCGGAAATTCAGTGCAATTGCGATAAAATGGCTAAATTATTTAACGCTGCAGAACCCCTCATTGAAAATCAGACGCAGTAGGAATGGAGAGGAACTTAAAATAATGAATCATTATGTTGATGGAACAGAAGTTGGGTCAGAAGATTCAAAAACAATATATTTTTACCATGGCTGCATGTTTCACGGCTGCATAAAGTGTTTTCCGCACAACAGAAGTGAAAAAGGAGTGTTTTCACATCTGACTTTGCACGAACTATACGAAAAAACATTGTGCAAAATGAAGATGTTTCGTAGCGCTGGATATGTTGTGAATGAGATTTGGGAGTGCGAATTTAATCATCAAATTAATTGTAATTCGGAATTGGCTGCGTATATAGACTTGTGCAATTATCAGGATCCCATTTATCCTAAATTAGCATATTTTGGAGGACGAGTCGAGTGTTATAGAATGTATTGCGAGAGTATTGCAGATGCAAAAATCAAATATAAAGATATTTGCTCTTTATATCTATTCTGTATGAGGCAAGGCATTTACCCTCTCGGTCTGCCAATGGTTTTAACAGAGTTTAGCAATAATGAGATTAAGAACATACAGGGATTAATTAAGGCAACTGTGCTCCCGCCTTTTAAACTGTACCATCCGGTTTTACCATTCCGATACGAGCAAAAGTTATATTTCCCGCTCTGTAGACAATGTGTGATCGATCAGTGTTCAAAGTGCGATCATGACGTGAAACAGCGTTCAATTACTGGAACTTGGGTTTCTTTAGAGTTGCAGAAAGCGGTGGAAGTAGGGTACGTGATTGTCAAGCTTCACGAGGCATGGCATTTTGATAAAGTGTCGAAATTCGATCCAGATATCCATGAAAACGGCCTTTTTAAAGAATACATAGATGTGTTTTTGACTTTAAAACAACAGGCAAGTGGTTATCCTGCAGATTGCCTCGATGAGAAGGCGTACATGCAAGATTATTTCGAAAATCAGGGCATATTGCTAGATCCGAGCAAAATCGAAAAAAACGTTGGCCTTAGAACTTTATCTAAAATCTCTCTTAATGCTTTGTACGGCAAGCTGGGACAGCGCTCGGATGTTGATCAAGTGACTTATTGTATTCACCCTCGGGAATACTTTGCCATTTTAATGGATGATTCTAAAGTGGTTAAAAGCATTAATTTTATTAATGACAAAATGATGCGCGTGCAGTGGGCCAGGAAGACGGACTTTGTCAAAGCAGGGAAACACACGAACGTCGTTCTCGCCGCTTACATAACTGCCCAAGCTCGCTTGGAGCTTTATATATACCTTGAGAATCTTCAAGAACGCGTGCTTTACTGCGACACAGACAGTCTCGTCGTCCTAACAAGACCTAGGGATGTTTACCAAATCCCAGTCGGTGCGTTTTTGGGTATGATGACAGACGAATTAATTTCTCACGGAGTGGGAAGCTACATCAAACGTTTTCTAACGGCAGGCCCGAAAAATTACTCGATGGAGATTTATTCAACAAAAGATGAGTGCCTTTACACAGTTATTAAAGTGAAGGGGTTATAGTTAAATTATAGCACAGCACGCTCCATCACTTTTGAAGTCATGAAAAATATGATTTTTAATTACGAGAAAAACATTCAAGTGATCACAGTTAATCCGCACAAGATTTTTCGTAAAGATGCTAAACTATACACTCGCCGAGAAAACAAAATTTATCGTTTTTTCATGAGTAAAAGAATAATTATGCGAGATGACAAATGGAAAACTTTCCCATTCGGTTATTTCAAGCGTGAATTTGGAAATAAAAGACGTTTGCCTATCCTAACTGAAATCATTTGCTCTACAAAAAATGGCAGAAGAGCAAGGTGCGAGTGAATCCAGCGCTGTCGAATGGAACGAGATTGTAGAGGCCGACCTTCATTTACGACAAGCCGTGATATTTAACAAAACGACGGCAGATTCCATATTTGAGCAGCTCGAGCACAAAATCGAATATTTTCCAGTCAGAAGAGACAAATTCAAATTTTTGGATGGTGGTATTGCATACCGAGCTGGTACGCAGCGCACGGAGATCGGGCGATCAGTTACACATTCTTGCAAAAAACACTTCCCGTTAAAGAGTGGACGCCATTACTCAGCATGTTACGAGATGCAGTCTCGAGAGCTGCCGGCTGCGATTTTAATTTTGTTCTGATGATCAATCGATATCGTGATGGATGGGATACTGCAGACCGCGAAAATGTTGATCCGAACGCTCCAACAGCATGGTTATCATTTGGCCAATGTCGGAAATTTGTTATCAGTTGAGTAAGGCAAGTCAGCAGAAAGAAAAGCATCGCACCTGTTCCGAAACCCATCAAACTGCAGTTGGTACATGGAGGTGTTTTACTCATACAACCGCCGTCTTTACTCGGATGGTTGCGATCCCTACCTCCTGAACCAAAAGCGAGCAATGTGCGTGTGAATTTATCATTTCAAAAACAGTTGTAATTTGTCTTTTTAAAAAACTTTTGTTAACTTTTTTTTTTTTTTTT
>JH429615.1:0-26973 GCA_000239455.1 Strigamia maritima
CCATCCTCTGCTACCATGAAGAGATCCTGGAACCCAAATACTAGGTGTCCTCAAACTTGCAGGTCGAAAAACGACCAAAAACGGCCAAAAATGCGTTTCGGAAATCTTGACGCAAATTTGAAATTTTTCGGCCGCCTCGCATCGATGCCGGTCGGCACGCTTGTTCGTCTGTGTCCCGTCGATTTTCAAAACGTCAATTTGCGGTCCGTGTCGCCCGTAACTTCTCGGCAGCTCTTAACTCGGTTGTATGGTCCACAAGCGCCGTTTGTCCGACACGTACGCCACAAATAAGCTTTATACACGTTTTAAAACTAAACAAACAAACTTACACTTGTTTTATTCTTGAATAAAATACATGCCAACCTGACATGTGTGCAGCCATCTTGGCGCACCTAAAAGAAGTGAATCACCTAACTTGATGATCACCAAAACCCGGTTGACAACAGGTGATGTCACATGAGTCAACCACCTGTTGTGAATCACTTACAATTGACTCAGTGTCGTCTGCTACATAGGTAATGCAGACAACACTCAAAACACTTAACCATAAATCTCAACTCAAGTAAAAAGTCTACAACTCAGTAACTACATGACATAACTTGGTACATATAGACATGATTGGTAATGCACTGACATAATCGGGATTATTCACTTCTAACATTATAAACTATTAAGTGACAAATATTCTAACTCTCTAAATATCACTAAATGAGCAATAAACTCTGCTTTCACCTGCAGATACCTTGCACTATTACCTGTAATACATACCCCCGGTATAACTACACCTCTAAATAATGCAAACCACTACAAATGATACCTCAAATACACAATAATAATAAACAATGATCACAATTCATGTAACTTGCTAAAACAATCAATGTTTAAACACTCTGGACAGCAAATAAAACCCTGAACTCTAAACATGTGCTAGGTACAATTGCGTACACACCAACAATCCCCTGCTTAGCTAGCACATGTTAATAATACAAGTCACTCCCGTAACATAAAGTCAGTCAAACCAAGAAGTACATTATCAACACTAACAACTAGCAACCAAAAGAAATAAATACATATTTAACTCAATGCATCAAAACAAATGGTCCAATCTCATTAAATGAGTGTTAGTCGACTAATTGATCTAACTATTATCACTACTTTTGTCACTTAATAATAGACTCGCACAAAATTATAAAGTCCAGGGTTATTCAGTCCACATGGATTTAGAAAATCCTCTCTTTCAGTCGCCTAGAGGTTGTCGTGCTAACGTTGGACGACTCAGATGCCTCGCTCTTCTTATATGGCTCGTTCGGGCATCTCCTCGCAATATGTCCAGGTTGTTTGCACCGATGACATATCCAATCGGCGTATTTCTTTGACATTTGGCTTGCATCTTCCTGTTTTGACTTGGAATCCTTCCCTTTGCGTGCAAGATATGCCTTATTTTCCTCTTCTGGTTTAGCTTCTTCAGCCCCGCAAAGTCTTCTTCGGTATTCCGTCAACAGGCATTCTGAAACTCCTTTCCAGTTGAAGTCAGCGTCGCTCCACTGGTAAATCATTTGTCTTTGAGTTTCATACTCGGTTCCGCATCGGTTTAAAAGCATAAAAGCTTTCTCATCATCATCAATTTTTACATTCACAGTTTCCAGGTCCTTTGCCGCTGAATCCACACGTTCTATAAAATCATCCATCGCTTCATTGGCATCTATTCGCAAAGAATGGAATTTTTCCCGCAACATCGCCTTTTTTGCATGTGAAGACGGTTCAAACTACCGTTTTTAGATGTTCCCACACTTGCTTGGTGGTTGGATGCTTGTCAGCTGCCTTCCGATGCCGCTCTGCAATGCTCTGGATGAGGATAGCTCGAGATTTCAACTTGGCTTTTGGGTGTAAATTTTCCTTAGGACCCTTCGGTATCCGTAGCTCCTGCTTTCAGTCGGTTGTGCAGATCCTGTCTCATCTGTGAAGCAGAATAGGTCGAATTCTTCCAATAAAAGCTTCACATTTAATTTCCAGCTGTCATAATTTAGCTTGTCCAGCAACTCGATCCTGTTAGCCGCGGATGTGTATTTATCCTTACTCATGGCTAAAGATGTGTCTGAAATTGAAAATTTGGGCCAGGAAAATATTCTAAATGAAAATATCAATTTTTCCTTACGATACTTAGCCCCAAATTGGTCCCGGGGCACTTCGATTCGAAATATGTATCGTCCTAGGCCAGAAACAACTCGAAATTAAGTTACTTTCCCACTAATTGTCGCAATGGAAAATACCGTATCATGCAATGACACGGTTGCACACACGATGACAATTTCTCTTGGCGTCTTATCCTCTCGTAACGTCTCGAAAACGCCCAAAAACGTAACAAAACGTTCACTCTGTCGAATTGCAGTACTGGAAATCCTCGGTCCTGACTAGATAGTCACTCTTTCTACAAAAATAGAACGAAATATTGGCAGAAAAATGTTCAAACAATTGATTCATGCGGTCACTTACGCGTATGGCCCAATTTATGATTCCTAGGGCTATTGGATTTGTTTTAGGCCTGGTATTGGTTTAGAAATAGGCCTAAACCATCCTCTGCTACCATGAAGAGATCCTGGAACCCAAATACTAGGTGTCCTCAAACTTGCAGGTCGAAAAACGACCAAAAACGGCCAAAAATGCGTTTCGGAAATCTTGACGCAAATTTGAAATTTTTCGGCCGCCTCGCATCGATGCCGGTCGGCACGCTTGTTCGTCTGTGTCCCGTCGATTTTCAAAAACGTCAATTTGCGGTCCGTGTCGCCCGTAACTTCTCGGCAGCTCTTAACTCGGTTGTATGGTCCACAAGCGCCGTTTGTCCGACACGTACGCCACAAATAAGCTTTATACACGTTTTAAAACTAAACAAACAAACTTACACTTGTTTTATTCTTGAAATAAAATACATGCCAACCTGACATGTGTGCAGCCATCTTGGCGCACCTAAAAGAAGTGAATCACCTAACTTGATGATCACCAAAACCCGGTTGACAACAGGTGATGTCACATGAGTCAACCACCTGTTGTGAATCACTTACAATTGACTCAGTGTCGTCTGCTACATAGGTAATGCAGACAACACTCAAAACACTAACCATAAATCTCAACTCAAGTAAAAAGTCTACAACTCAGTAACTACATGACATAACTTGGTACATATAGACATGATTGGTAATGCACTGACATAATCGGGATTATTCACTTCTAACATTATAAACTATTAAGTGACAAATATTCTAACTCTCTAAATATCACTAAATGAGCAATAAACTCTGCTTTCACCTGCAGATACCTTGCACTATTACCTGTAATACATACCCCCGGTATAATTACACCTCTAAATAATGCAAACCACTACAAATGATACCTCAAATACACAATAATAATAAACAATGATCACAATTCATGTAACTTGCTAAAACAATCAATGTTTAAACACTCTGGACAGCAAATAAAACCCTAAACTCTAAACATGTGCTAGGTACAATTGCGTACACACCAACAGTTTAGACCTAACTTGGGTGTTGTACCATGTTACAACAATGACCTGACTTCGTATTATATTGTAGCGATATGCAAATGAGCGGCGAGAATAGTGAAATAGTGAATAAAGTGAAACAAGATGTTTTCTCAAAACATGACAAGTCATTTATTTATTCCAAAGTGGAATAAGATAAGAAAACATGAATAAAGTTATACATTTGACAGAATATAATAGAATATTATATCTGTAGAAATAGGCCTAAGTAGTTATATAATACTAATTTGACCCGTAGTCAACAAGCCTCGAATGTCCCTCCTATGTGGGCATTCGGATTCTAACAAAGTCAAATTAACTATTACTTATTAAAGGAAATCCAAGGTTTGCAGATGTGCAATCGGGTTGCATCTCAGTTCGAGTTAAACAGTTTCGTCACTTCAATCGGTCAATTATCGAATCTAAATCGAGGGAATCTGTAAGAAATCATTAGCGGGATGGGATCATTCCGGGCTGAACACGAGCAGCCGTCAGTCCACGAGCTGACACCGAGACACGGGCTCAGTACAGGAAATGCACAACACCACTGCCCATTAAGTAGAAGCAGTGGAGAGGAGAGACAATAAAAGCATTAGTTCTTCGACCACACAGGTAGCCGACATTTTAGTCGACTAGGCATGACACGGGCACGCCGACTGACACGAGCAGTCCATCGGAACACGAGCCGATCCATTGGAACACAAGCCGATAAGGTATGACACGAGCATACAAGTGGTCACGGGCCACTACCTGGACCACGAGCCAAGCAAGGACAAAGGACAAACATAAAGGGTGGATACAAAAGTACCAATGTATCCACCAAAACAAATAATAACAAAACAATTCCGAAGATATAAAAGTGACATAGTCAAATAAAGGTTGGGTGCATAAGAGAGAGATTAAGCTCTTGTCAGAGCTTATATACTCCTTTAATCAACTGATTAGGGGATTAGTCGAATGGACCAATCACCTGCAATCATGATTACATTACATGACACCTGGTGTTCAGGTATCAACACTTTGATATTTAATTAGCGCCACCTGTCCACAGGTGTAAATATCTTTTAATATCATGTAATATCACCTGTATTTAGGTGATTGTACTATTGGCAACTTATGTCAGTTGCCATGACATTTTAACAATTGATCATAAATGAAGAGTTTCCATTATATTATTCTTGCGATGCAGGGAAGCATCGCCAAATGTTGTTGTAAACATTATTTAATTGGTACACTCTTTATTCTGGGTAAAAATAAAAGATTACGGTCAATTTTGGACCGTCACACATTGACATCCGTTTTCATTGGATTCGTCAATTTGTTCGTAGTGGTGACGTGGTGTTACAGCATATTGGAACAAAGACTAATTTCGCCGACGAATTTACGAAACCTTTCGACCGGACGAAGTTGGGAGACTTTTGTGATCGTCTTTTTGGTTGATGTTTATTGTTATTTTGGGAGTATGATATCGGTTTTGTTCTGCTCCTGCCTTGACCCACAGTAGTTTCATCGTTCGCTTTGTCATGATTGGCAGGTGCAGGAATGGTTGTCCTGAATAGTGTCAGGTGTGGTCTTCGGACGTATGATTGACGTGGGAGATGTTTTCGGCATGACGGACCAGTACCCCTGTCAATATTTTGGTGAAGGGTCAGTGGTTGACAGGAGTTTCAACAATGCGGTACTTCCCGATCTGATTTATCAATTGTATAGTTTTTTTTGTTTGATAATTGTATGATTTGATATTTTGTTTTGGATATAATTCTTATAATGGTATGTGTGGTATGACTGTATTTATGTTTTTATGGTTTGCTATTGTATTATTGTATTTATGTTCTGTGTTTGTTCATAGAGGTTTTTATGGTTTTATAGTTTTCCAGAACTATAGGGGGCTGTGTTGGTTTTTGTGTGCTCTATACTGTATATTGTATGTTTATATAGTCCTGGTAAACTTGTATTGATATTTTGTGTATTTACCAGTTGTCCATTCTGGACCTCTGTAGTATTTGTTCTTTAGAGCCCTCTGTAGTGAGTTGTATGTATTATTCACTTGCTTTATCACCTGTCATCTGTGTTGGATGCAGGTAATAAAGTTTGCTTTCTTTTACTTGGGTTTCCTGCTTTTTTTGGATTCTGCTGCCTTTCCTGTGCTGCTGTGATGCAACCAACACTTTCGCTTGCTTTTGCGTCAGTTGTGCATTTGCAAACTTCGGCCAAACACGCCAATGTGATGCAATTGGTGATTTAATCGCTGCGAAGTGATCAATCCCGTGTTCCATCTCTCTGGTCGAGGTCCTCCTGCACGAACCGCCGCGATCAGGTCTTGCACCTATTCGTCGATCTCCCCTTCTTGTCGTAAGGCGGCCACGCATTCTCGCAATGCGTCATGTCGTACATTTTCCATGTACTCTCGTGCGATTCTTGCACGGGCGGCGTCACTCGTTGCTTCTCTCCACTTGTAATAAGCGTATTGTTCCCGAGTTGTCCCAGGATACAATTCTTCGAGAAGCGAGTGTCATAACGGACCCGGCGGATCCAAATATGACGGGATCTCTTGATCCAACCGAGTTTTCTCTGCTGTCGGGTAATGTCGAAACAAGGGCATCGTCCGGTTTTATCTGCGATGGAACGTTCGCGAACGGTTCATGAGTTAACCCCTGGCACGTCCAACGCTCTTCGCACCGGAGCAGGAATCTTTTTTACGAAGGTTCCGGGCGGGTGTTGCCCCGGTAGTTCATCCCATGTCTGGAGTTCTGGTTGCTAAAATTTTAGAAAGGAAACAGTGTTAAAATAAAGTAGAAAGAAAATCTAATTCAAGAAACTCGAGAAAATCGTGGAATTCGCCGATCATCAAGTGGGTTGGTCGTCCATGTGGTAATGGCGTCGATCCTTGCACTTTGGACAAAGGACCGGAAAAACTTCTTTTTCGTAAATTTCGAAATAGCCAAAAAACAGCATTTTTTTCTGTTTAATAAAAGTTTAAACTTCACTGATAAAAATTGAGAATTCCTGATTTAGTCAGAAAGTTTCGTTTTTCTATTTCGATCTTACCTCCACATTGACGGGTTCAATGACTGCTGAATTTTCATCTACTGCCATCGGTTCGTCACCCGCCTCGATCTCGAGGGAATCCTTGGTTTCGTGGTCGGAGGAGGGTTTTCCCTCCTTCTTCCTATGTTTTCCTCACATGTCAAAAACTTTTCCTTTGTTATAAAAACTTAGGAGCTCAGATGCATGGTTGATCTTACGGTAACCACGTGTTGAATGACTTGCGGATTTGTTCTGTCGTCTCGTTAATAGGATGATCTCGCGAGACAATTGGTCCCCTGTCTGGATTTATTACGACATCGTATTGTTGTCGCTTCTTAATTCCAGGTGGGGTTTCCAAATAGATCTTGGAAAGCGCTCCTTCCGGGATCCTTCAGAACCTCTGTTTTTCACACTTAGGCGAATTTTCTCGATCTCGAGGTTTTCCTCGGATCGATTCATCTTTCCTTTATTTTTTCTACCTCCCCGTTATTTTTCCATTGCGTATGAAAGGATTAACCTTTCTGCGACGGAAATTATAACGATCCAAAATTGTTTTTGAAGTTGTGGTTTTATCTACGGGGTTTATTATTTGTTTCTTTGTTAGAAGATCTTTTTCCGTTATGAATTTTTTATGTTCTTTTGTTAACGGATTGGTTAATGTATTATATTCTTGTAGGATTGGAGGTTTTCCTCTATTTTCATACGAGCTTCCTCCCTCCTCGAGATTTCACCACCCTCTTCAGTGACAATTTGGTCTGCCGTGGATTCTGGAGATGCCTTCTTCTTTTCCATGTGTAAGACATCATGCTGAATGACCAGTGCATTCACTGAGTCGCCCGTGATGTCGTCTGGCTCTATTTGGCCTTCCGCCCATATTTCCTGAGTGAACTCGGGAAAATATGGGGTTAATTCTCTTCCATTTATGGATCGGAATTTTTTGTTTGACGCCAGCAACTTTATTCCATACGCGCCTCCGCCGTATACATCGGTGACAACGCATGGTCCTTCTCTTTTATCGGCTAAACTTGCTGTTATGCCTTTTGCTGCGTCAGACAACACATGAGTATCTCTCCATACGAGGTCATTGACTTTGAATGTAATTGTGGAGTTTTCTCCATTATCAGTCCGTTCTCGCATTTCGAAAATATTCGACATCATATGGTTGTATTTTGCCGAAATGATTTTATTGAGTTTTTGTATGTACTCATGCGGCTTTTCCGGATCGATGGTTAATTCCTCCTCGTACATTCGAGGATCCCATGGAATTCGTAACTCTCGACCGAAATTCAAGAATGCTGGTGAAAAGCCACGCGTTCTTGACACTGTGGTTCGAATACTAAATGCGATTTCTCGCAAATACTCGTCCCATTTGGAGTGTACATCCGTAAATATTGCCAAAGCGTATTTAATGTCACGATTCAGTCTTTCTACAGGATTTGCCTGTGGATGATAGACTGATGTGCGCGATGTTTGAATGTCGAATTTTTGACAGAATCTCTTGTAAATACGTGCGATGAATTGTGGCCCATTATCCGAAATTATTTTTCGAGGAAAGCCAAAATGCAGCGCAATGTCCTAAAGACAATTAACAACTTTTTCGGCCGTAGGATTTTTCATCGAAAAAATCTCTGGCCAACGGGTTGCTACATCCATGATAACCAATAAGTGGGTATTCCCTCTTTTGGTTGGGGTTTTGGGTCCCATTAAATCGATGCTCCAGCAATCGAATGGTGCATATGGGTCCAAAGCGATATTTTCGCAGGATAATTTCCTGCAAGGTTTACACGCTTGACATCGAGAACATCTCCTAATGTAATTAAGAATGTCCCATTTCATTCGGGGCCAAAAATAATTTTGTTGACCTCGATGAAGCGTTCGGCTCACTCCCGCGTGACTGGCTAAAAGATGACTGTGTAAACTCTATAAAATTCGTTTCTTCAGTGATTGCGGTATGACGACTTTTACTGCGTTTTCCTCACCTGTCAGGTGTTCCTGAAAGTTTGGGTGATGTTTCACGAGTAAGCCGTTGTCCATCAAGTATGCTCTTGTGTCCGCCGTAAAGCGATCTTGATCCGCCTGGGATTGCCACCCAGTTGGAAATTCTCTCTTCATCAGAAATTGAATAAATTTACATGCGAAGGGGTCCTTCTGCTGTTCACTGATGATTTCCTTTCTTGTTGGGATCGTTGTGTATGTGGACTTAGAGGCATTTGTTAAAAAAGCATGTATTTTTTGTTCTTCTTATCGGAATTATTCCGAGAAGAGAGTTCTATCTCCGTTTTTGTCACGGGTTGCCATGTACGAGTCCAAAATCCACAAAAACTATCATTAGTTGAGACAAGTCGCTGTTTTGGGAGTTCATTGCCTTTGCCCAAGTCCTAATTGCGTGTTGGCGCTGGACAATAACTGAGTTTGGAATCATCGTCGCCATCTTTGGCATTGTCTTTCCCTGGTTTGTAATTGATTGTCAAATTAAACGCCATTAACTCGAGTTGCCAACGAGCTAAGCGTCCTGACGGCTCTTTGAGCGCCATTAACCATTTTAGGGCTTGATGTTCCATTAGGACTTCAAAGTTAGTGTATTCCAAGTAAGCTCGGAATTTTCTAACGGCCCAGACGACGGCTAGACACTCTAATTCTGTTGCCGAGTAATTTTTCTCGGCTCCTTGAATTTTTCCACTGATAAACAGACACGGGACGTCTTGTTCAACACCGTCCACTAGATGGCGCTGTAACAGTGCGGCGCCCAATCCAATTCGGCTGGCGTCTGTGTGAAGAATAAATGGTTTCGTCAAATCTGGCAATGGGACTTTTCTTGTTGCCATCAACAATTTTTTAATATTGTCGAAAGATTTGGCCGAATCCTCGTTCCAATCGAACAAATTATCCTTTTGTTTTTTCAGTAAATCGGTTAATGGGGCGGTGATGTCGGCCAGATTTGGCAACAGTCGGCCAAAGAAGTTGACCATTCCCATAAACCGCTGAAGTCCTTTAATATCAGTAGGAGCAGGAAATTGTTCAATCGCTCGGACTTTTTCCAGATCGATGGATAAGCCGTCGACTCCGACTTTATATCCGAGGAAATTGAGTTCTTTCCGACAGAATTTACTCTTTGCGGGATGAACATGCAATCCTGCGTCCTTGAGTCGTTGGATGACATCATTTACATGTACGAGGTGTTCCTCGAACGTCGCTGAACAGATAATAATATCGTCCAGGTACGCCCATGCATACTTGTACAAGGCGTCTCCTAGTACTGTGTGCATTAGCTTCTGAAAAGTCGCTGGGGCATTTACTAACCCAAAGGGCATGACGTTGAACATCAATCTCCCTATAGGTGAATAAAATGCTGTCTTTTCTTTGTCAGCTTCCTCCAGTTCCACCTGCCAGTATCCTTTTGATAAATCCATCGTGGTGATCCATTTGAAGGGACTTAATTCCCTCAGAATCGTCTCGATGGCTGGCATTTGTATCGGATCGATCTTCGTGATCTTATTCAGTGGTCGAAAGTCAATGCTTAGTCTCGGCTCAGATCCTGGATGCATGACTAACACCACTTTCATGGCGTATTTGCCAATGGCTTTTGATACAATGGCTTTATCAAGTAGATCGATACAATGCCTTTATCAAGTAGATCGATACAATGCCTTTATCAAGTAGATCGATACAATGCCTTTATCAAGTAGATCGATACAATGCTTTTATCAAGTAGATCGATACAATGCCTTTATCAAGTAGATCGATACAATGCCTTTATCAAGTAGATCGATACAATGCCTTTATCAAGTAGATCGATACAATGCCTTTATCAAGTAGATCGATACAATGCCTTTATCAAGTAGATCGAAACAATGCCTTTATCAAGTAGATCGATACAATGCCTTTATCAAGTAGATCGATACAATGCCTTTATCAAGTAGATCGATACAATGCCTTTATCAAGTAGATCGATACAATGTCTTTATCAAGTAGATCTTGACCAATAACACAAATTATTTCTCTTTTTTGAGGATTTATCCCCTTAAAAGGTACTCGAATTGGTGTGTCTGTCGCTAACACAATTTCGTGTTTAGTGATGTGTGTTCGACCTGGAGTTTTGTTCAAAATATATGATGTCGTTGTAACATTTTTTGAGTTGTTTGGCGCGAGTGGCGTCAAGATTTGCTTCCATCACGAGCGTCTGAATGAGGTTTTCCTCTTGAAACTGCGTACTGAAGGCTTTCATGTCATAATCTTGCACGAATTTTTTCATCTTTGTGTTGTCCCACTCGTCGCCCTCATCTACTAATTCCATGAAGTCGGTTGGAACTACAATCTGACAAGGTTCTCCCTCGATTTGAATTCAGTTCCAAGACCTTGTAATCGGGTTGGCTTGGATTTTTAACTTTTCCATTAGATCCTGCCCGATTAGAATTGTAGATTCGTAAGTTGGTAGCACAATGAATGGCTGCGTTTCCGTTCCGTGCTCCCATAAAAATTTAACATCGACTCGGCCTTCTGGTCGAACCACCGTTGTAAGTGTTTGCACTAACAAACGGGGTCCAGTTTTCTCGATTTCTTGGAGCAGCCCGAATTTATCGACCAAATCTCGAGAAATGAATGAATAGTCGGCGCCTGAGTCGAGGATGGCTATTATTCGCTGCCCCCAATCCGAAAGGAAGGAGAGACAGGCGACTCGCATCCTGTTTACCTAATCTGCACTTGGTGATCTTAGTTTCTTCTGAGGTTTGTGGATTAGGTGTTTCAGCGTCGGGTGCAACTTCCGGTGTTTTCACCGTAGTATTATAGCACACTACGCTCTTTGTATTAACGATGGGTTCGTCCCCTCGTTTCCAATTGTTAAGCTGTGCTTTCGCTACTGAAAGCGAATCAGCGTCACTTCTCCAGTATTTCGCTGGTTGGTAGTACTGGGCAGTTCTCCGCTTCCGATTCGGAGTGGTGATTTTCGCAGATGGCGGCATTATTTCTTCGACGTCTGCACATCCCCGTTTTTTGCCTTTTCAGCGAATTCTGCAGCTTTTTATCGATCAAATCGGCAATTTTTTTCGTCTGCTCGGCTTGTTCCATCGGACAATCTCTGACCCAGTGGTCGATTGCTTTGCCCTTATGGCATGGGGCTTTTTCCCCCGCTTTCGTGTTTGGCGTGTTCCCACTGGAGGTTCCTCCCTTTCTAGTGATGGGTGTTGACCCACGCTGTCCAGGGGATCTCCTTGCGGCGGAGAGACGGCGCTCGATTTGGACGAATACGACCTCCGTTTCTTTGAGATTTCCCTTCTCGTCGAATTCGTCCACCTCGGAATTGGTTTCCGTGGTAGTCGAATCGTCGGTTTCTGTCACCTTTGTTAGCAACGCCTTCCTTGGTGCTGGGTGCGGATTAGCAGGCGTACCGTCGGACTTTTTCTCCGATGGCTCGGATTCTCTGGAATAATAAGTTCGGGATCGGAAAACATTCTCCGATCCTTTACTTCGGTCTGCTATTCATTTAGTACGAGCGGCGGCCAAGGCGGCTTCCTCTTTGGATAACGATTCGCTATATCGTGCATCCATTTCCGTGAAATTGTCATCTGCGAAACGACACGCCGAATTTAAGTTTTCTTCAGTTGGCGCGTTCACACCGCGAAGAATTTTTCTCGAGAAATTATTTAATCCTTTATAATAAAGGAGATACCGTGCTTCCTCGTTGAGACTGTGACCTCCGTCGTTAAACGTCTCTTTTGCTCGGCTGATGTAAATTCGAAGTGGTTCACAAGGATCTTGTTTCAGATTGGTGACCTGTTTTCGAATTTCTTCACCGAATTCGAGCGTGAATCGGCGGATGAAGTCATCCCATGTTTGGATGTCAGCATTGTTGAAGGATTGTTGTTATTTAGTCATTCAATGTCTCGGATTTATTCATAGTATTTTATTATTTGATGTTCTATATGTTTTTCCTTATATTTATTTTATTATATTTGAGTTTTGAATGTTACTTGTAAGCCTCCGTACTTTATGCGGCTATTAATAGATTTTTAAATAAAATATTCCACTCTCAATTTGCAGTGAGACCAGAAAGGATGGATTCTCTTATTTACCTGGATTTTATGTGCCTAATTTCATCAAAAGCAGTCTAGAATAACATGGTTATGGGTTCCAGTGTGTTTGCCTGCATTTTGAAGTGCTTTGGATGAAGTTCTGGACGTTTTCTGTGTCATTTTGTGCGAGTGCAATCTTTTGGATTTTGAGGCTTATTTTGACGTGTTGGAGTGATTGCCGTTGCTTAGAATCGAGTGGTTATTGTTTGTCTCCGCATTTAGCGAGACAAACAAAGGTAATAATTGTATATTGTTACTTTTTTGAGCTTTTATTGCCGCTCATTGAATTTTTCTGCCTTGGACGCCATTTTTGCGATGTTTCGACTCTGATGTGCGCCATTTTGGAATTTGAACCGTCTCGCATGCCTAGGATTGAATTTTTGCTGTTGTTGCTGCTTATTTTGTGTGTGTGGAGCCGCTGTTACGACTTGCCAAGCGGTTTTTGGATTTTTGTGCCACTTATTGGATTTTTGAGAGTTTGGAGTGTGCGACCTCGGAGTGACCTTCAGGAAGAGAGAGGACAAAATTTGCAAAGAATTACAAAGGGATTTCATCAAGGAAGCCTACATCTTGAAGCCGTCGCTCCTTTGGTGGAGATCTTTGCTTTTTTGTTATTGTCACTTTTTCAAATTTTTCACCTTCGAGGCTACCTAACCTTAAGTTGGTGGGAATTGTTGCGATAATATTATTATTTTCAGCGATTTTTTAGTTTTGAAAAAGTCGGATTTGACTTTGCAGGTTTTTATTTTGAATGAAAAGATTTTTGGTGTTTATGGGCCTCATTTTGAGATATTAGATCGATTATTTGTGGTAAATTTTCTAAGATTTGCCAGTGTAAAGGATATCCAAAGAGTTTTTGGATTTATTGGCCGACTTATTGAGCTTAGTTTTGACGTAGGGAATTTTTGCGAGCTATTGTCGGATCTTTGGACACATAAAGCGGTTAATTGCGATTGTGAGCAATCATTAGGATTTAATTTAGTTTTGGCTAAATTTTGGATTAATTTATATTGGTTTTACGGGTTAGTCTGTATTACAGTTCTAGTTGAACTAGTTGTTGATTATTGTTTAGTTTCTAGTGATATTATTTCGAGTGCGAATAATATTTTGAGTTTTGTGACCGTAGTTGATATCTCGTTTAATTTTATTAATTTATTATGGCAGAAAGGGATAGTGTGCTCAGTTTTAAGAAACTGAACGAGCTGAATTACATCAGCTGGAAGCGGGATATGCTGGCATGTTTAGCCAGTAAAGGGCTTAGCAAATTTATTGACTCTAAACATGTTGTTGCAGCCGGGGCTACAGCAGCAGATATTACCGTGTTTGAGACTAGCCAATCCAAAGCTGGGGATATAATTTATTTAGGTATTGAGGATAAGCTCAAGTGTTTGTTAGATGGTTTGGAGGGTCCTGCAGATAGGTGGGACAAACTTGCTAAGACTTACGAGCCAAAATCCAAGGCCAGGATTTCACGTCTTTTGGGGGAATTTCATCTAGCCCAGATGAAAGAAAACGAGAGTATAATTTTATTTCTGAACCGGATAACACAATTGGCGAGGGATTTAAGTTTGGTGGGAAAAGTTATTCCGGACGATGATATTGCCTACCGTATGACGTGCACGTTGCCGTCGCAATATCATAATGTTGTGAGCATTATGCACAGGTGGGACAATGCACAGTTTACTGCTGCGAATGTAGAAAAGACTTTAATTGAAGAATTCGAGAGTTTAAAGTCTAGTTATTGGGCGTTAATCCCAATAACAGTTCTGATAACAGTGCATTTCTTTCTCACATTTTTCTGATTCGCTGATTGTTGATGGTCTCAACGTATCGACCACAGATAATGAGTGGATTTGGGATACTGGATCGGGAGCTCATTTATGTCATGATAGGAATTTATTTACTGAATTAACGATAGGGAAACCTTATAAAATGAATGCGTATTCTGGACATTCGACGTTGAGGGGATTGGTACTGGTTGTTTTGATCATGTGATTGGGAATGAGATTCATCGTATTACTTTGAATAAGGTCGGTTATGCTCCGAGCGGGAAGCGTAATCTAATTAGCGGGTCACGTGCTATGCAAGCTGGCTGCACGTGGTCTGGGAGGTCGAGTGAGATTTTAGTTAGGAACAAACAGAACAGACCAACGTTAAGGTTTAACGAGCATAAAGGGTTGTTCAAGTTGAATGCAACAAATGCAGTGACAATTTGTTGAAATCGGATACTAAACCAGTAGTTAAAGAAAATTTTACAAGTAAAATTAATGTTGTTGAAAGCAATGCAGTAGGTGACTTGAAGTTATGGCATCGAAGACTAATGCACACATGCACGATCGTGAAGATATTTAGTCAAGAGGTTGTTAGAGGTTTGCCTAAACTTAGTAAGAGGGATTTGGAATGCGTATTGTGCATTAGGTCCAAACAGACTAAATTTAGGGGTAAGGCGAAGCCTGAGATTACAACCAAGTCAGCACTTTAGTTGGTGCACTCTGATGTTTGGGGGCCCACTAAGTATGAAAGTAGGGGTGGGGCCAAGTATAATGTTTCATTTATTGACGATTACACAAGATGGGTCACAGGTTGCTGATTGTTTCGAAGATTTTATTTTATTTATAAAGCGTTTAACTAATAACAAGATTAGGAAATTACGTACTGATAATGGAACCGAGTATGTAAATGACAAGATGAAAAAGATTTGTAAGACCAATAATATTAAGCTTGAGGTGACTAATTTCTATTCCCCGAATATGAACGGTGTGGCCGAAAGGTTTAATCGGTCAGCCATTGAATCCTTAAGGTCAACAATTTATGATGACGGGATGGACCGTATGTGGTGGGCAGAGGTCCTCATGGCGTTTGCTCACGTTAAGAACCGAATTAGTCAAAGATTATTGAATGGTTTGATACCGTATGAGAGGATGTTTGGCTATAAGCCTAATATAAGCTATTTCCGGGTAATAGGCTCGAAGTGTTTTAGAGTACTACTTAAGAGTCAAAGGGACTCTAAGTTAGGAACAGTGTCTAAAGAATGCTTATTGGTTGGTATTGTTGGCATACCAAGGGTTACTGGGTGTATGACCCAGAGGATGATAAGCTATACAATACGCAAGATGTTAAGTTTTTGGAAACATCATATTCAGATGCTACCAAGCATACTATCAGTTTTGACAATGGGGATGACGATGACAAGGAGAACAAAGTTGTTGGTTCACCTATTAATCCTATTAAGACCCCTATTCTAGCTAAATCAGAGGGTATCTGGGAAAGGGTTGCAAAACAACGACCCATAACGGGAAAGTTCCCTGGTCGTTATGACTCTACCTTGTCATATGAAGGCAAAACTTTTCGCTCAGCCAAAGCTGTTAGGGATTTTTATGCTGATAATAATATTGAGTATGCAGATGGTAGTGTAAGACATGCTTTTAAAAACAATAATCCATTTTAAGGTGTTTGGGATATCAAGGATGTTGCCGTTGGAGGGAATGGTGGTTCATCTCCTGCTATGTCTACTGATGAGGACACGTCAACATCCAATATTGTGGATCTTAGCGTATAGTTTAATGGGCTTGAGTGTTCAAATGTGGATTTGTCAAATCCTTTAATGTATAAGGAGGCTATCGAAGCTCCTGACAAATTGGATTGGGAATCTGCAATGAACGATGAGGTGGAGACGCTAAGAAAACGGAATGTGTTTAAGGAAGTGGTTAGAACGCCTGATTTGAAAGTATTGGACCATAAGTGGGTGTTTGTTCGAAAGCGTGATGCCGGTGGGAAAGTTGTACGTCACCGTGCGAGATTAGTTGCACGTGGGTTCTTGCAGGATTATGGCAAGGAATTTACAGAAGTCTACAACCCAGTAGTTAATTTTATTATTGTGAGGTTATTGTTTGCTGTGTTGGTTTTATTTTTAAACTCGGTTGACACGCATTTAGACGTTAAGTGTGCGTTTTTGTATGGCGAGTTGCCAGAGGATATTTTTATGACAATACCAGATGTAGTGCATCCAGACAAGTCAAGAGTCTGGAAATTGTGTAAATCAATGTACGGGCTTAAGCAGGCAGGACGGCAGTGGTATTTGAAGTTGAGTAGTGAGATAACCAAGTTAGGTTTCACCAAGTTTTTGTCTACTCAGTGTGTATACAGATTAGGTTGGAGTGTTATTATCTTATTTTATGTTGATGATATAATTATTTTTGCTAAGGACGAGGAGACGAAGTTGCTTACTGTTACACTACTGAACAAGGCATTCAAGTGTGTTGATCTGGGGAAAACCAAAAGATTCCTAGGAATAGATATTATTCGTGAGTCCGGGGAAATAAGGTTTAGCCAGAAGTCATATATTAAGGGACTTTTTGAAAGATTCAAGAATTTTGGTTTCAAGAATGTTAAAGAGCCTTTCAAAGTGGGCTTAGATCTTAATGAGTTAAATTGTGAAGGCGATGTGTTGGATGCCAGTGAATATCCATATAGGACCTTAGTAGGGATTTTGATGTTTATCTCGAGATACACTAGACCAGACATTTGTGTGGCCATAAATATCCTTGCGAGATATAATTCAACTCCAAAATTAATTCACTGGTCATGTATTCTGAATTTGTGGAATTATGTCATAAGTACAAAACAGAAAAGCTCACTTAGCTAAGTCGTTGAATCTTGATGTAGATTGTTATGTAGATGCTAGTTGGGCGACTTCCGTGAAAGATAGAAAGTCAATAATAGGATATCTAATTTGTGTGGGAAGAAACCCAATTATATGGAGATGTACGAAGCAAAGTTTAGTATCCATGAGTGCCATGGAAGCTGAGTTAATTGCCTTATCCGAACTAGTAAAGGAAATGATTTGGTTAAACGTTGTCTTAATGAAGTTGGTAAAATTCAAGGTTTGGGATAGGTAGTCCCAAGAATTTTGTCGTACATTGTGACAATAGAGCAGGGATGCATTTTGTTAAAAATGCCGTAGAAAATTCTAAGACGAAATGTATTGATGTGAAGATCCAATTTGTAAAGGAAAATTATGAATCAAAATTGTTTAGTCTGCAATACATTTAACACTAAAGGAAACTTAGCGGATATTTTAATCAAGCGAGTTAACTATCAGAAGATTGTAGACTTATGTAAATATTTAGATGTTTATAATCACGAGTGTCGATCGAATAAATTCGAGCGGGGGAATTTGTTGTTATTTAGTCATTCAATGTCTCGGATTTATTCATAGTATTTTATTATTTGATGTTCTTTATGTTTTTCCTTATATTTATTTTAATGTATTTGAGTTTTGAATGTTACTTGTAAGCCTCCGTACTTTACGCAGCTATTAATAGATTTTTAAACAAAATATTCTACTAGCAATTTGCAGTGAGACCAGAAAGGATGTGTTCTCTTATTTATCTGGATTTTATGTGTCTAATTTCATCAAAACCAGTCTAGAATAACAACCATGTGTGGGTCCGGCCGATGAGACAAATGGGCATTCCCTTTTGTACCATTTTGTTCGGGTCGGCATGCAGACGGGTAATCGCGTGAGCGACGGCCGATAAATATTGGTCTCCCGCTTGCCATGATCCGTCAAATTTGGCCATTTTGATTTGAGGCCATTTAATTGTGGTATCAAATCGTTGAGTGGCCCAACGTGCCGCAGAAAATCGACGATGTACACTGTCGAGTTTATTCTGGGCACCCGTTGACGCGCGTCTATTTCCGGTTCCTGGACTATTTCCTCGGAAGGCGTCATTCCTCTGTTGAATTCGGGTGATGAATTCTTCCAGGCTGACGCCCACTGGTAGTTGATACGGATTGCCGACGGGGGTTCTCCTAGCGGTAAACGTCGTGTCTCCCGTTCGATCGAGGTTGCTCTGCTCCCTTCCGCTCTCTTGGTTGATCGTCTTCCTGGTATGACGTGTTTCCGGATCGGATGTGCGTCCTGAGTCGAATGAATTCGCCTCGTTCGCCCTCTGTTGTTGATTCCGCTCATTGATGAGCTGATTCACTCGATTGAATCCTGGGATTTCTCTTTCCCGGCGGATTCCTGTTCTAGGTGACTGGCTCTGTCCAGTTCGCCTATTTGGGTGGTCTTTGTCAGTGCTGCTGTCTGTTGACTCATCTCTGACGTTGACTGGTCCATTTCGCTGAATGGAGGTCGGGCGTTGGTTCAAATAAATTTTTTTGCGCTGCAGCTCCGCCTCTTGTTCCTCTAGACGTCAAACACGGGCTTTGTGTTCCGTTTTGGCGTCGAACAACATCTGCTGGAGTACTCTTTCTTGATTGGTGCGCCGTTGCATCAGCAATTGTTCCTCGGTGCGAAGTGTTTCTTCGTGCTCTTGGAGTTTCGCTTGCAGCGCGCTGGCTCGCTTTTCAGCGGCGTCTTGGTTTTGCTGAGCTACATTCAGTTCTGCCACTATTTGTTGGTGGACCTCTCTCTCTTGTTCCAAATCATGCCTATCGTTTATGAACTGGTGACAATCACTCGCTAGGCTTTCTTTGGCTTTCTTGAGCTCGGCTTGAGCTTTTTCCCATTCTTCGTTTCGCTGGGGTAATGCCCCAGAAGACGAGTGGGCTACGCTATTAGTGCGCGAATTATTCATCTCGTTTCCTAATCGCATAATGAATTCAGACATGTATTCATCCGCTTTCATATTCGTATCAATACGTAATTCTTGCGCATTATTTAGGAAACTCACGAGAGACATCGGGTTGTTTAGGATTGAATTGACCCACTCAGGCGGGTCAGCTTCTAGCCGCAACGAATTGTCGTCCTCGGATGAGTTATTCTTATAATCAGCCAATTCTCGTAGGGTGCGCTCGGGGTCTTCCCCTGAGTCGCCTCCCCATTCACTTGTTCGGCTGGGGGGTCGAACTTCTTCTACCTCCCCATCCGAATCAGGTTTTTCGGCTACTGGCTTGGTTCTTTTCGATTTACGAGACTGGGATTTATCCCGTTTTGTCGTAATCGATTGTTCGTCTTCGTCTCTGCTTTCCATTTCTAGTTTGTAGAGACGAGGGTATAATTCTTGGAATTAAATCTCTACTTAGTTGGATCTTGTAATAGGATGATTTCCAATACAATGATCCCGGCCAGGCCCCCAAGTGTCGTGACCTGACTTATTAGAATGATAGAACTAATAAGCTAATTACTTAACCTGGGTATTATAAGTATGAGTAGCGAGATAATTATTTAAGACACGAGAATAATATAAGTATTTCAATGGTATTTATTTAGAAAGCAATACGATTAAATTACACGTAGCAAAATCTGGATCAAGATATCTCTCGATCGGGATTACTAATAATGTTGGAATGCGATAACGAAGTTATCGCGGGTCCTTGGATGCTAAACTGGTGTAAATCAGTTTAGGCCTATTCCTGGTTCCGTGGTCTATGGTCTAGGTATTTGGTGGTCGTTAGGTGGTTGATATTATCGCTGTAGTCGATTGCTTAACTTCTGCAAAGTTATTTCCCTTTAATCGTGTTGTGTCACGTGCAGTTGGCTAGGCCTTGCGTACACGTGAAGGATCGAACAAAGGGTTTTCCATTTGTTAGTGTTGGGTGTTCGAGAAAGGTTCGTTGACGAATCTTATTTCTGTCTTCGTGGCGCTATCTCAAGAGTAGTTCGTCGACTTTCGTCTTCGTGGCACACTCTAGTTCAGTCTGGTGAGATTTTCGGTGTGTATCCGTGGCATCGGGTCCTCAATCAATCCCTGTATTTATACAGGGCCTGACTGGCGACGAAGTTTGATGCTCTGGTGTACCTTGGGTTGTGTCCTGTGAATAATCTGCCTTCACTTAATGAAGCAAGTCCTTTTATAGCTTTGAGTAACATGACCACAACAGGTGTCGAAAATGGGTCATGCTCACCTCAGGGCGTCGCAGCTACAAAGGCCGAGAATGCTCAGTCTGAACTCATGCTCGCAGTGGAATGGCCTAAGGTATGAGTTCATATGTCTAGAATGGTTGTCGATCCGCAAAAATCCAATTTTCCGAACGAAAAGGTCCTTAGTATCGGTGCTGACGTTTTGACGCAAGCGGGATGAAAAGCTGGCGTCGCTCGACGATGTCACATGGCCGACTTGGGTGTGAAGCTCGCGTCCAACTGTTGAACGTCGTTAATGGGTCGAAAGACGGCCTAAGCCTCGGTAGGCTTATCGGCGGAGATCGCGACGTGAAATCCCTCGTTTTGCGCCGTATGTCGTGCATAGTAGCCGCGCACTTCCGCGCTTATCTGCCACTCAGATAATAGTAATATATAACGACAATTTCAACTCTTGTTTGAACGAAAAACACCAAAAACGAAGTATTTTATTCATCCTGGATAAAAAGAACCGACATCTTGTCATGGTACAGGTAAAAGCCAAGTAACATGTAAAAAGTGATATACAGATGATGACCTGTCAATCACATGACCAATGAAATTGACATGTCATCAAATATCAGGTTTTTGATAACAACATCACAATTTATGATCTAACACATTTTTACAGGATTTCTCACATAATAAAAACCTGCGAATCAAATCATCAGTGTCAAATCATTTAGACAGTTATTTCAACTTAAAATAACAATGACTTTACAGATATATGCAACAATTTAACAAAGTTTAAATTGCTGCATATTTACATAATTAGCAGATGCACCTCATTCACGAACAATAAATAATTATACCATATGACATACATAAAAACTATTTTATATATGTCATTTCCAGATCACACATTTTGTAAACAATACAACGGCGCTAATTTGACATACTTTGTCCAATTCTAGTCGCTCAAACTGACCACACGACCACAATAGCCCCCTTAAATAGAGGATGTAAAAATACACTATTTACCTAGTTATGGTCGTGGAAAAGGTATAAGGCAATAACCACGTCATGGCAGAACAATAACGCTTCACGTGGTTACCTCTGCTCCGGAGGTCACCGACCCGAATGGTACCGAATGGTAACGTGGTACCAATCGTTACGGGAGTCTTGGTCAAAGTGTTAGGAGTTATTTCAAATGATTCAGCTAAAGTGTTTATAAACTTTTCCTGGTGGATTAGTATTTTGCTCTCTAAATCCCGCTCAAATTGGACCCCTAATAAATATTTAACTCGACCCAATATCATTATTTTAAATTTATCATTTATCTTGTCAAGCAATTCTGTCTGCAGATCATTGGATGAAGAAAATAACACTAGGTCATCAACATATACCAATAGGATGGCATTAGATCCATACTGATAGACACAATTTATTCCTTTCAATTTGGTAAATCCAATGTCCTGCAGACCTTCGTCCAGTGCTTCGTACCACATTCGGCCCGACTGATGTAATCCGTACAAAGATTTTGTCAGCAGCCAGACCTTATTGGCACCACATTTGAAGCCTGGTGGGACACACATATGGATTGGTATGTCCAACTTGCCATAAAGATATGCACACTTTATGTCAAGCTGCACATCAATCCACCCCCTTAAGACTACCAGTAGACAGAAGAAAAACCGTATAAGAGAGAAGTTCATCACCGATGAAAATACTTCTTCATAATCTATACCCGGTGATTGTCTGAATCCCTGGGCTACAAGCCTCGCATGATATCTAGTGATGTTGCCTTGTGCATCCCTCTTAATTTTGAAAATCCACTTGTTTCCAAGTATTTTCCCCTTCTCCGGTTTGTCCACTACATTATATATATATTCCGCTCTTTAAATGTATCTAGCTCTGTGTCCATGGCTTCAATCCACTTGTTTCTCTGTGGTGAAACCATGGCTTCCTCAAAAGTTTGAGGTTCCAAGCATGTACAATATGCTAATGCATTTAAAGGAGTATTATTGTCTGCTCTTGGATCAGAATCCGATGCACTCTCCCACGATTGGGGTTCTTGGTCAATTTCAGGTTGGGCCTTTTTCGAGGCTCAAACTTAAAATTATCCCAATTAAATGCAATATTTTGTTTACGGCAGCATCTCTCAATATCGGCGTAACTTCTCATTGGCCCTTTACCATCCCCATCATAGAAGTAGGTGTCAATATCACCTTTAGTGGCCCCCTTCTGTCTTGTAACTACTTCTTTCGTCCAGCCTGTCATATTCGGCACGGCATATGTCGTCACATTACGCTCTTTAATTGGTTCTGGACTTCTTGTATGGGTTTTTACTTTAACTTTGCATCGGGTAGCTATATTTGGTGCTAAGGAGGAATCTGATATTGTCATTGGCTGCATTTGACCCTGACCTCGGGGCTTCATCGGTGTAGGAAGCATTTGATGCTGATCCCAAGTACCTTGCTCCTTGTTATCACTACTACCATCGCTGGTCCCCCATCTACTGTGGACATGACATCATAAAATATATCCTCATCATCATTATCCACCTCATCCGCAGCCCTATTTTTGCCTTGTTCTTGAATTAAAACACCATCATTACCTAGATTTTCAAAGTCTTTCCAATTATATTTTTCTATTATATTTACGTGCTTTGTTTCAACAACTCTGTTTGTATTGGGGTCCCAAATTCGATACCCTCTTGTCCCCAGTGCATATCCTAACATAACCCCCTTCCATGCACGAACAGAATGCTTTGTTTCTCGTTTATGAGCTGGTATATGAACATACGCAATGGACCCGGGGGTTTTCAAATAGGTCAAAACTAATTTTCGCCCACGATACAATATATACGGTATTTGGTTATTAATGGAAGAGTGGGGGAAACGGTTTTTCAAATGTACTACTGTTAGGGCTAACTCAGCCCACAGATCTTCAGGTAGTTGACTATCATCTAAAATAGTCCTCACCCCATCATGAATGGTGCGGTTTATACGTTCCGCAACGCCATTCATTTCAGGGCTACCTGCATTGGTACGTTGAATTTGAATTCCCAAATCATTTAAATGATTTTCAAATTCCCTTGACGTGAATTCGCCACCTTTATCTGTTTTAATGGCTTTAATCTTCCTGCCCGTCTGCCCGTTCGACTCTTTGATGAAACCTTTTGAATACATCAAAAGTTTCATCCTTTGTAATAAGTGGAAACACCTATGTGTAGCGACTCATGTCGTCTACAATACAAAATAAATACTTGGCGCCACCTGCAGATTCGACACGGCATGGCCCCCACAAATCCATGTGTAATAATGAAAGGGGCTCGGCTGCAGTACGTTTAATGCCCCTGGGGAAACTTGCCCTTGTAGACTTGGATAAATTACAAGGTTCGCATGTGATAGTGTCAGCTGGTTGACACAAATTAAAGCCAATTACATCACTGTTTGCTTTCAAGTAACTCATGCCTCTAGTATAGAAGTCGCCAATCCCTTGTATTGACGAATATCCCTCTCCAAGTTCGAGAGGTGCAGACTTAATTTGTCTGTAATTTGAAAAAGCCCTGATATCATTACAAATATGCGAGGTGCACGCGCAATCAAAATACCAGCAATTGTCAACCGTATTTACTGTTGTCAACGCCAAATTTCCGGAAACAGATTCAAAAACATTATTATCCAAACAATTATCATCAAAAACAGGGTTTGCTAAATAAATACGATCCCTAGTAACACTTTTGGGTCTAGCCCCACTTGCACTTGTTGAGACATTGGCACTTTCCATATTTTTAACAGGCCTTTGTTGCTTCTTAGGGCTTGGACAGTCCCGTGCAATGTGTCCTGCACCCTGACAATTATAGCAGGTCAACACAAATGGTTTCCTTTCACCCCTTTGTTGCTGTTGTATCGACTGTGTGTTCGGTGTGGCACTTGTATCAGGTTTGCGTCCTTTTGGCCGTTGATACTTCGGATTTTTACTTTTACTTGAACCAACTGCAGAGTAAACTTTATCACTTTCACCTTTCAATGATTGCACTTTTAACTCCGAATACCGGTGATGGTTCTCTTCTGCTAGGAGCGCATTCGATACCTTTTCCCATTTCAAGTCATCGTCGGACCATTGATCAATTATTAACCTTAATTGATCATACTCTTTTCCGCATCTGGTGATAAGTAGGTATGTTTTCATGTCCTCATCAGTCAACTTCAGGGATGCTTAATCTTTTGCCGCAGTATCGAGTCTGTCAACGAACGCCAGCATGGTTTCATCCAACTTCTTTTCGATTAGGCAGAGTTCCTGCAAGAGCCTCATTTTACGTGATCTGGTGCTCGGTACAAAGACAGATTTAAGATGCTCCCATACTTTCTTTGAAGTATCGTATTGGGCAGCAGCATGACGAAATTCAGGTGAGATGGAATTAGTGAGTATGACCCGAGATTTCACCTTTTGTCTTTCATACTTGTCCTGCACAGATTCACTTGCACCAGCAGCAGGAGCCTTGCCAAAACCAGTTTTATCAATGAATCCATATAATGCGCTCTCCTGCATCAAAAGTTGAATGTCCAGTTTCCAATTTTCATAATTGTCCCTTGTGAGGAGTTCCATGTGGGAGGCCTTGGACTCCTTGTTGATCCTTTCTTTCGGCATGATGAGAAATTTGTCTAAAAAGAAACAAAACTTGGAACAGCAGAAATCCTAGTTTTGGTTATACAAATTTCTTACGGATTTTAGCCCCATTAGGTTCCTCGGGGCACAGATCAGCAACATAACCATCCTCTGCTACCAAATGAACTCATGCTCGCAGTGGAATGGCCTAAGGTATGAGTTCATATGTCTAGAATGGTTGTCGATCCGCAAAAATCCAATTTTCCGAACGAAAAGGTCCTTAGTAAAGGTGCTGACGTTTTGACGCAAGCGGGATGAAAAGCTGCCGTCGCTCGACAATGTCACACGGCCAACTTGGTGTGAAGCTCGCGTCCAACTGTTGAACGTCGTTAATGGGTCGAAAGACGGCCTAAGCCTCGGTAGGCTTATCGGCGGAGATCGCGACGTGAAATCCCTCGTTTTGCGCCGTATGTCGTGCTTAGTGGCCGCGCACTTCCGCGCGTATCTGCCACTCGGATAATAGTAATATATAACGACAATTTCAACTCACGTTTGAACGAAAAACACCAAAAACGAAGTATTTTATTCATCCTGGATAAAAAGAACCGACATTTTGTCATGGTACAGGTAAAAGCCAAGTAACATGTAAAAAGTGATATACAGATGATGACCTGTCAATCGCATGACCAATGAAATTGACATGTCATCAAATATCAGGTTTTTGATAACAACATCACAATTTATGATCTAACACATTTTTACAGGATTTCTCACATAATAAGAACCTGCGAATCAAATCATCAGTGTCAAATCATTTAGACAGTTATTTCAACTTAAAATAACAATCACTTTACAGATATATGCAACAATTTAACAAAGTTTAAATTGCTGCATATTTACATAATCAGCAGATGCACTTCATTCACGAACAATAAATAATTATACCATATGACATACATAAAAACTATTTTATATATGTCATTTCTTAAAGAATCTGAGCAAATTACAGGTATAATATTCTTTTAAATTATTTCAAAGTTGGCAAATATGTGGCTAAACCATGAACCTTCCCGAATGGCATTAACCATGGCCACATACTCTGCCCCCATGATTGAGGTGGCAACAGATATTTGCTTGTTGCAACCCCAACTGACGGGTATACCACCCACAAACAATATAAACCCATCAAAACTTCGACACGTATCTAAATCGGTTGCCCATGAGGCATTACAGAATATCTTTATTGATTCACCGGTACAACCTTTCAAATTTATTTTTTAATGGCGGGTATTAACAACATATTGTGGTATTTGTAATGCGCAACGAATGTGGGTTTTGTTGTGACACGTGTTATACTGTGATAGAAAGATAGTGCTACACAGTATATCTGGGCGAGTACGTTGGGCCAAATACATAAGCGACCCAATTAGGGACCTGTATGGGAAGTCATTTCCATCTAAATCCAGAATCTCTCTTCTTAACGTGGTACCGATCGTTACGGAAGTCTTGGTCAAAGTGTTAGGAGTTATTTCAAATGATTCAGCTAAAGTGTATATAAACTTTTCCTGGTGGATTAGTATTTTGCTCTCTAAATCCCGCTCAAATTGGACCCCTAATAAATATTTAACTCGACCCAATATCATTATTTTAAATTTATCATTTATCTTGTCAAGCAATTCTGTCTGCAGATCATTGGATGAAGAAAATAACACTAGGTCATCAACATATACCAATAGGATGGCATTAGATCCATACTGGTAGACAATTTATTCCTTTCAACTTGGTAAATCCAATATCCTGCAGACCTTCGTCCAGTGCTTCGTACCACATTCGGCCCGACTGATGTAATCCGTACAAAGATTTTGTCAGCAGCCAGACCTTATTGGCACCACATTTGAAGCCTGGTGGAACAC
The DNA here is from genome assembly GCA_000239455.1 of Strigamia maritima. Classification (NCBI taxonomy): domain Eukaryota; kingdom Metazoa; phylum Arthropoda; class Chilopoda; order Geophilomorpha; family Linotaeniidae; genus Strigamia; species Strigamia maritima. Next base: position 26,950 of record JH429615.1, read on the forward strand.
ACATATGGATTGGTATGTCCAACT
>AFFK01012854.1:0-25767 GCA_000239455.1 Strigamia maritima
ACGCCGATATTCGCAGGATTCGATAGTGCATTACCCCGATTAGGAACCAAAAATAGCGCCAGGAAACACCAGAAGATTCGTAATATTTTTCCTTTGTATTTGTATTATTTTTATTAGTTTATCAAGCCTCTTTCTGATAAGTTAAAGTTTCTTATTAGTTTTTATGCCAGTTTCCTGGGAAAATTAGATTAATTGATAGTCTCGATTTAAATATATATTTTAAGTATGTTATTGTCTTTATTTCTAATAAGATTTTATGTTAAATTGGCCTCGGATCATTGTAATTTGCAATGATCCGGAATAAATGTTATGATTTGATAAAACTCCTTGTTTTCATGACTATTTACTTTACTCTTTCCAATTCAGTGTTGTTTGCAAGTGTGTTTATATGTGTTTATGTAGTTTTACTGGTTCTTATCCCTGGGATAAGTGGAGGTTTTTCTTAGCAAGAGAAAATCCACGTGTTTTCATAAGTTTTACTGTCTTAAACCCATGGCAAAGTGTAAATAGCACTTTGGGGAAAAAGTCAGATCGTCACAAGAGAAATATGGGAAACACTGGAGCACGCTTTACAACTGGCAGCACAAATCTTCTTTTTTTGGAAAAACAAGACGTCCTAAACATAAATATGATTCTTTCCTGACTACAAATGATAGTAAATTCCAACCATTCACAATCAGAAAAAGAAACAAGTCAGGCATTTATCAGTTTTTGACCATCAAGGATAGTTGTAACTGTGCTTTAACCATAGCCAAATAAGTTCTTTACTGCAATTTATGAGCATAGAATCCTTTAAAAAATTGTTTTATAAATGGGATTGTATTTATAATTTGTTTTTGCAGCATGCAACTTATGAAAATTAATACTGGTGTTTTGATGACACAGATTTTATATCTAAAATCAGTAGTTGTGTTTAAAAAACATTCTCAGTAATTGTTTTCTAGTTGTTTGACAGAGAAGATTCAAAACTTATGTAATTTGTGTGAAAACTAGCACAAAATCATTTTTTCACTACCAGTCAAGACAGCCCTGTTATTATAACGAGGTCACATGGCATCACTGCAGTGGCATTTTTTGTCCATGCTGCTCTGCAACACTGTGACAATGTTTACAAACATTTGAGTCACAAGAGTTGGTACATTTTTCCCCTTACGTGAGGGCAAGGTCGCGACCTCTTTGGGGTCGTTTTGCTCAACAGAAGAGAGGAAGGATGCTAATAGTCATAAACATTCCATAGGAAAGGGATATTAGTTCCCTTTTGTTTACTAGGAGTGGTTCTTTATAGTGAACTAGTGAGTTTTTTAGTGAAGAAAAAACAGAACCGATGGGTTATGTTTTCAATCATTCAATCGACTCCCTTTAATAATCACTTTCATTGTGTATATTGGCAGTACCAATCTTTAAACTGCATGTTTTATTTTTTAAACAAATTGTTAAATGTTAACAACAGAAAAAAAATAATTTTTTTTAGGAAAAAAGGCAATTTCAAACTTTGGTTTGATTCAAACGTCAGTTCTCCAGCGTATTTCCATGTCTTGAAAAAAGGCATTCTTTGTTTTGCACAAAGCTCAGTTTTCAGATGAGGGTTTAGTTTCTTGGTGATATCTCTGCTAAAACAGTAAATAGAGAAAAATTTGACCATAAACAATAAAAAATATTTTTGGCAATGAAGCTTGCCCTTAATCAGAATGGACTGATAAGCAAATTCTTCTAGAGTGTCAAAAGGATGATACGCCCTCTAGATGAAAATATCCGAATTAAAAAGCACATGTCTTGTATTTTTTATGAAAAAATAAAGAATTTTTAGGTTCTTTTCCACAAGATATGATTTCTCAATTTAATTGCTGATTCCTATTTGTACTAAGCAATTTTTTCATTTCTCTGCGAAATTTATTTGCATCTGTAGTAGAAAAGGCTTATTCAAAATTTTGGCGATGAATCTCGCCTTTAATAATGATTTTTTGATAAAAAGTTTAGACTGATTTCTTAATCATTTCGCTTTTAATCTGTATATTTTTTGTAATTGCATGTGGTCGATTTTTCCCAAAAAGCAAACACAAAAAACACCGACTTTTTGCAATTCATTGTTTCATTTCTGTGCCGATAGCAGAGAAACAAAACTTTAAAATAATAGGAACAACTGACCAAAATAAAGGTGTAGAAATGAAAGAACAATGCAATTCCACTGCGTACAGCTGAATTTCGACAGCTAACCCTATTTTGCAATTTTCAATCGCAAAAGTTTGAAAATTGTCCTGCATGGGGTTGTGAATGCACAAGCCAAGACATTATTTCCTGAATCGAGACCCCTGATTAAAAAATGTTTTTAATCTTGCCAGGATTCCACAGAAAAAAAATAAACGCGATACAAAACAGAAAGGAAAATTGTTTTTTATGGTATGGTGTGTCTTGTTCATTAGTTATTTATGCATTTAAAACAAGTACTAAAAAAAAATGCAGCCGACTTTCCTCTTTATTAGTTTGGCACCGGTAAGAGAATATCTGCCTAAGAGAAGGTACCTTCAGTTTTATCTTTTTTCATATTTTTCCGCACAAGAAAATGGATAATAAAATGTGTCATCGATTTATTTGATGCATCTGATGATCTAATTTTTCCCAAAAAGGCTACAACCAACTGAAGGAAACGACCCTATCATCAGCACCATCAGGAGATTTCCTTAACTCCCACCTGTGACATTGCTGTCACCATCATAGAGTGAACTGTGATGAGGAAATAAATTGTTAGTTGTTAGTAGTATGAATCGAAATTCAGTCGGAATTTCTTTGGTTTTTGTGTGTAACCATTGCATTGCAGGAAAAAAGCTCTGCAAGAGTCATACTTTGTTTTAGATTGAGCTGGATTCACACCCACGTGCAATTTTTTATGTGCAGTGTTAGCCACTCAAGTCGCAAGTAGCCCGTTCGCTCACACTGACGGCCGCTACAAGCCATTGGGCACGTCACTAGAAATGTCCCCACATTACTAGCCGCCCTCTCAGCCATTTTCAATCCCAATGCTGTGGATGTGTGTAACATAAAAGAATAAAAACCATCAGTCATGTTACACACACAATGGTAAAGAAATGCTGAGTTGGTCCATAAAGGCTCCACCACCAACTCCGGCAGGGCACTGCTACTTTACATTGAAGTCCATAGCAGCTATTTTCTACGGTTTTTCTAAAGTTGTACATTCAATAGTCTTAGCCAGCAGCCCGGGCCGCCCAACAAGTCCCAGGACAAGTCAGTCCTACTAAGCCCATAGAAAACTGCCACCCATACCAACGGTTTTACTCTGGAGGACACTGCCCGACCCAAGGTATGCTGCGACCGTGCAGTAATTCGTGGGTGTACGCTCATGACACGCAGCCTTGACGACACTTGCTGGGGACGCGACCCTGCACAAACATACCCTATAGGTTGCACACCAGGAAAATAAAATAATAGAAGAAAGAGCGTGAATTTGTGGCAAGGGCCTAAAATTTTTACAGCTGTCACAACTAGATACAAGAAAATTGTCCAAATTGAAAAAGTTCAAAATTTTCAAAATTCAAAAAATAAATAAAAGCGACAAAAAACACCAAAAACACAAATAGGTTCATGCATTGTTTCCTCCCAACATCTCATTAGTGTACAGCAGCACATAACCCAGCTGCTAATACCTAAGAGGTGAAGGAAACAACACGTGGTCGGTAACCACGTGGTCGACGCGCGGTTAAACGCGCTCGAAGATAGGATTTTACAGAATTTAATCTAAATCCGACAGTAAAGTTGCTAAACAATCCCTGATTTCCTGTAATCAGTCCTGCTTTTTCAACTAAACTGCAAAATCACAAAAGCTCACTGGTCTTTCGACCGGAAAGAAAAAATTGAATTTTTTTGTTACTTGTTGCTTTTGCTGCAAGAAGAAAAACAAAATTTTTATTCCAGTTTCAGATCCCAGGACGGGCCCACAATTGTGATCATTGGGGTCATGCAATCCTATCGTGGGGATGATAGTCATGCACCGGACAACCAAGTCACGGTGGGAAGACAGAGACGACACCGTATTATTAGGTTTTGGCCTTTTATTGTTGTCTAGGGGTCGGCGTCGCTTCCCTGCATCCCGCGTCACGGTACCACAATTACGCTTATCAACGACCGACCCACTGACCAGGGCGAGGGCCCTGGGCAGTGAGGTCGAATCTCCATTAACCATGCTGTAGGTTTTACCTACAGCCAGTCATGTTTCCCTTCAATGAGGCTTCATTGGATGGGACAGTGGGCAGAGTGACCCAGGGCTGAACAAAATGTGTTCAGCTTGCTGGCTGTCAAGCTACTGTCTGGCCACTGGCTCCTCAGCCTGTTATATACCTTTATCCCCCTGGTGGACGCTGGTCGCAAGTCAACCGTGATTGGCCCTTGACCGATTGGTCCATTCAATAGTGGGGACATCTGGTGCCGAGTGTGGCAGTGACCTACGGTCACAAATTATAACTTTTTTCATGGTTATAAATAGTGTTACGCACAAAAGAAAAAAGTCCAGTTTTTAGTGCACAGTTTAGAAAAGCGAGTACTAAAAACTGAACATTTTTTTCTTTTGTGTACCACTATTTATAACCATAAAAAAAGTTATAATTGTAAGGGAAAAGTACGTGACGCAAACTCTGTATTGTACTAAACAAATGATTCTCTACAACTTTGTAATTTACATTTTTCCTGTATATTTTATTTTTTCGAAATAGCGACTGGATGACATTGGTACAACCACATGACTGAACTAACAAAATGATGAAATTAATAGTAGTTTCCTAGGTATTTGGCCGATGTCTCTAGGGTGAAACACCATGTATGTTAAACCAGATGTTAATCAAATTTCTTTTGTCAACATCGTGGGAGTTGTACAATTTTTGAGTATATAAATATGTATACAATTTTTAAGCATTTTACATTCAGAAGCATTTTGCCTTTGACAACGTTGAATCCACAAATTCAGGTAAATTTTCAAACTTGAATTGCTTTTGCTCTCGAAATATAAACCCCCATTCTGTTCCTTCTAAAGTAAAACGTGCAAGATTAAATTTCAAAGTCTACTTATTATTGGAAAAAATATTCATAGTTTTTGTTCAGTTTGTTGAAAACAAACGATCAATTTCTCCACTAATAATATTTGTTTTATGTGTTTAACCCTTGGATGGGCAACCTATGACACGATTGTGTTCAGCTCTTTTCTTGAATAGGAAAATTTTTTTTTGGCTTATCTTATGAAGCTGAAGTTTTCTGACTTTGTTCAAATACTAATAAACTTTATATAAAAAAAAATTTCAAGTATTTGCTTTGATATTTATTGAAATAAATGATTGGCAAATTTTAGCCCTTAAAACCCAAGCAGGAAAAAAAGCCGGTTTCACTGCATATTGGCTAAAGCGCTTCTGTTTAGAGTTACTAGCGGACGATCACATTAAAAAAAGATTGTGAAGCGGGAAAGCCAAGTAAAGATGAAACTCCGAGCGCATGTGCAGTGGCCGTTTTTGGAAAAAACAAGCGCCAACAGCGGTAGTTTTTTCAACCAAATGCAACGGTGCTTTAACTACTCGACCCGAAATATGAACATGATCGTGTCATGGGTTATCCACTAATGTTATTTTTAAAGCTTGTCTATCCGAGGGTTAAATTTCTTAATTTTTATTTACTTAGTTTTGTTTCCTGAAACCTATATTGAATCATGAAGATAATGAAGATAATTGCACTTCTTATCTTATTTTCTGCTATCATTAATATTGCACTTTCAATAAACTGCCAAAAAATTGCTGATGTGGTCGATGTAAGTTGATAAAATTGTACAATTTTCAATTAGTTACGTTGTAATGCAATTATTATTTGCTTTTTCTTAGAATGCGAACGCTGTAGCTAATAATTTTACGAAAGAAACTGTAGGTTTCACTCTAAACACTATGCTTAAGGGCACAAGGCTTTTTGGAGATTCACAAGTTAATTCCGTTAGTATAATTTGTTAATTATATATTCAATGTGTTTCTGTAGTTGTATTCTGACTTGATTCTTACATCAAACCAGAGTCAATAGAAGGAATGGTCTGTCGAAAAGCGATTAATAACAACTGCTCGCACCAGAGTAGCGCTGTTGTCAGTGTCCGGGTTGCATTAATTTTATCCTTAACCGTCCTCCCGAGTCCTTCTACTTGTCCGAGTCTTTATACGTCACACGAGTAACCCGTGCGTCATACCGAGTCCTCATGCATTATTGTTAGGTTAGGTTACGTAAAGTTTAAAGAAACTTTAAGATGGCAATTTGGTATGCCTTCAATGGGTTGGTGGTTAGGACGTTCGTCTCAAGAACCGGGGTCTCGGGTTCGAATCCAGGCATTTTCTTTAGTTGTTTTTTTTTTAGATTAGGTTGAGGACTTGAAAACACAAGTTCACACACATGCGCATTAGACTCGATGTGACGTATAAAGACTCGGACAAGTACGACGACTCGGGAGGACGGTTAAGGATAAACTTTGTTCGTCCGGATTGACTTAGCAATATGGCAATCTCTGGCAATTTTAACATTTTAACATTTTTCAACCTTTTTAATTCTCTTATTGTGATGCATTTATTTTGTTGAATCAAAATGGCTTTTAGAATTTTTTAAATACAAATATGTATAAGAATTTTCTTTCCCTGAGCTTAGATATTTACATCGTGATAAATTACCATTTGGCAGGACTCAAATCTAAGCTAATTGTAAGATTTTTATATAAAAAGACATGATTTATGATTTTTATAAAATAAGTAATGTGATGATTCTAGCCACCTCCCATACACTACATTCCCTGTCGGGTCTATCAATCCGCTGGTACTTATTATTAACCATCTTCCAACTGAAACAGTCATCCACAACTGCCAACTCTGACTATTGTAACATAAATAATATTATTTTTAAAAAAAATACAAGGAAAAAAAAATTCATAAAGAAAAACATTTACAAGGAAAAATTGCATCAAAAAATTTAAAAATAATCATTATTTACATCGAAATAAATAAAAAATCATGATGATTGTTCTATGCAAATAATGAAAATTTTCTTATTTCTTCATCGAAATAATTTTAAAAATGAGAATCTAACTCGTAAAAACTATCGACGAGAGCGTATGCGCAGATTCGTTGAATTCGAATTTCTGGTCGAATCTCAGTAGTCGGCGCGCCTATTGTTTTAATTATTTAGCTCCATGAAAAATATCCAAAAATAAATTTGTTTTATCCACTTCTGAAACAATTAGCCGTCAGAGCGAGCCACTCTACCCCATTCCCAAATGGCGATGACGCGATGTTTCACGGGATTTCACAAAATTCCACGAGATTTCACGAGATTCCGCAAGATTTCACGAGATTCCGCAAGATTTTACAAGATTTTGCAAGATTTCACGAGATTCCGGAAGATTTTACGAGATTTTGCACGATTTCACGAGATTTCGCGAGATAAGTTGCGTTCAATATTGCCCGAATAAAATTCTTAAGTGTGAAGTTGACTTAAAGTAGCAGGATGTGATGTATTTGACGTCATATTTATCTAAAACCTCCTACTTTAGACATCTTTACTTAAGTTGTGACGATCAGACTTTTTCCCAAAGTGCTATTTACACTTTATGATGGGGTCAAGATAGTAAAACTTATGAAAACACGTGGATTTTCTCTTGCTAAGAAAACCTACACTTATCCCAAGGATAAGAACCAGTACAAATACATATAAACACACCTGCAAAACACTGAATTGGAAAGAGTAAAGTAAATAAACATGAAAACAAGGAATTTTCTCAAATCATAACATTTATTCCGGATCATTGCAAATTACAATGATCCGAGGTCGACTTAACATAAAATCTTATTAAAAACAGAGGCAATAAAAATACTTAAAAATATATCGAAACTATAAATTAATCTAATTTAACCAGGAAACTGGTGCGAAACTAATAAAGACTTTAACTTAAAATATACAGAGGCTTGACAAACTAATAAAAATACAAATTACAAGATAATATTACGAATCTTCTGTTGTTTCCTGGCGCTATTTGGTTCCTAATCGGGGTAATGCACTATCGAATCCTGCGAATATCGGCGTTCATCGGTCGGATGATCGTCACAAATTAGCGATACCACGTGGTATCGGCTTACACCTGTATTTCGAGCGTTGCGGTGAAAACTCACTCTTTTCTATTCCAATTATTACATTCGCATGAATATAATAATTGTAAGCATTTAAGTAAACGTACAACTATCGATAAGAAACTAAAAGAAAAGTATAGATTAGCGGGAAGAAATCGGTTATGGAATTCAAAGGGAATTCCTCGGCCGTCATGATTGAGTCGGGCGCGCCGCATCAAACCGAATGCGTTGTTCTCAAACGGTGCCGAAGCACGTGACAGTCAGCGCCCACTCCTGATACAGGTAGCGGTTGCTGCTCGGTCCGAGCGGACTCGATACAATCAAGTTTTGTCCATAGGACTGGCCTACATGCAAAAAGCACAAGTATATTCTCGGTACATTTACCTTCGGGTTTTTCAGGCCCGGCAACTAAGGTCTTTAGGGCATTATACCTACTTTAATTTGATGTTGACAGCCTGCCGGTTCGTATTTAAAGCAAAAGGTGATAAAAATGACTCTGAATGGTTACAGGTACAAGTTACACATAGACAATCATATAGATTCAACATTAATTCAGTACAGAGGCCCAGAATCAGCTCTTGCAGGAGCTTATATACTATGAAACCATGGGGTTTCTTGAGTTTCCTCCAATCAGGGAGCCAGAATACTGATAAGCAGATTAGCTGATTTGCATATCAGTGAGTCATAATGAGTTGATCCAATCAAATCAACTCCTTGATCAAAGTTATGTGAACCCCATAGAATATCTAGAATATTCAAAAAGCACATGGTAATATTTAGGGTTAACTTTATTTATATTCATATTTTAAAGTATTCTTATCCCTAAATAGTCTAAAGTTACTTAAATAAACATTTCACAACAATATTTATTATTGTTGAGTACAATAATCACTTTTATCGATGATTTCTCGTAACTTTTTCTTTAACAATGAACACACCTATTCATTGTATAATTTCTCTCTTATATTTATTAAAATATAGAGAGAATATTTACTTAAATATTTTATCATTCAATAAATATTTTATTTTCATAAAACTTAAATTTTCTTATTTTGAATCTGGCGCGATTTTAGCAAATCGCGCCCTCTGGTGGCAACTTTATAAGTCACTACGGTATTGAACCGTCACAAAGTTACCCAATTCATATCTTAAGTAAAGATGTCTAAAGTAGGAGGTTTTAGATGAACATAACGTCAAATACATCACATCCTGCTACTTTAAGTCAACTTCAAACTTAAGAATTTTATTCGGACAATATTGAACGCAACTTAAGTGAGATTAATTACCTTAAGCGAGTCATTTGCCATAACTATGACGTCCAAAACGTCACATGTAATGAGTTTAAGTCAACCTAACAGTTAAGTCAACTAAGTTAATTTATCTAAATCAAATTGAACGCACCTATTATTTTTCTATTACTTCATTTAAAATGATAAAAATTTGATTTTATCACTAAGAGAATTTCATAAGAATAATGATATTTTCGGATGTTTCCCGTGCGAAATATCAAATTTATAGTTTGTTCGTTACTCCTTAGGAAGGAAAAATATCGATTTGTTGTCTCTAAGTTCGTGTCAAGAAATGACAAAAAAAAATACCTCATAATTTTTTTTATGCTGTTTAAACACACGCTAAACCAACCCGGACACTGACATCAGCGCCACTCTGGTGGGAGCAATCTCATTAACTCGACCAATAGTGTATGCGAATCGAGATGCGAATCGACAGATCATTTCTCCCATTGACTCTGATCAAACTATCACTTATTTTATGTTAGGCTGTTACCGCTGCTGTAAATAGCTGTTCAAATGAGGTATAAAGTTTTGCAGTTTTGTTTAACACGCTTTGTAATATGAGGTTATTTCTTTAAAAATAGAGTTCCAAAAATTACCATGCCTGCGTACTCAAAAATCTGAATAATGTAAGCATAGTCAGTAAATAAGAATGGTCATCTAACTTCGCTAATGAGCCGAGTAGTTACAAAATGCGCCACAGATGGTGCTGCGACCAGTTTTGGAGTAAGAATTGCATAGCTAGCAATGCACAAATGACTGTAAGTGTCAATTAAATTACAATTATAAGTTAAATTGTAATTACATAATTGAAAAATTAATGTTTTGAATTAAAAAAATATGAAAAAGCAATGTTTTGCCCAAAAAAATTCGAAAAATCAATGTTTTGAATAAAAAAATTAATTTTTATTACATACCTTATATTAACTTCACTTGGTTAACTTAATATCATTAACTTCATTCGGTTTAGAGGAGACTTATATATATATATATATATATATATATAAGTCTCCTCTAAACCGAATCTGATTGGCTAATAAATGTGTGAAGCGGTATCCCAGCCATCTGATTGGCTGTGAATGTGTGTGTGTGTGTGTGAATGCAAAATTATAGATATTGCAAATGGCGCCCAATTGTGTTTTTGCCAAAATCCCAGTTCAAAAAATAAAGTTGCAGTATATGCCATGTTATTTACATGGAAAGAAAGCTCTTTTCCAGCTGATTAAAACCGCTATATTTTTTTTACCAAGTTGTCATAAAGTAGTTTAAATTGCGATCGAATGTTTCGGCCGCATGGCGAAATATGCGTGATTTGTACAGAAGCCCCAGGGGTTGGTGTATTCGAATAAATTTCAAATTTTAAAAACTGTTGTAGAGGAATTTGAATGCGTTTTCAATGTTTTCATTAATTTTAGCAAAAGGTATGTTAGTTGGTTTTTAGTTTTAGTTTTTTTCTTAGTTTCAAATCTAAAAAAGCAAAAATAATTAGATAAAATATTATTTTTTAAAAAATATACCTTCTATTAACACAAATGCTCTGAAAAGGATAAAATAATTTTTTTTTCAAAAATGGTCTGAAGAGGATAAAATAATTTTTTTTGGCCGAGGCTATTTGCACACGCATGTTTGCAAATAGCCACTGCCTATTTGTATACACGTGTGTGCAAATAGCCTCAGAAATTTCTGGGCTACTTGCACACACGGACAAAAGTCAATTGGACGTTCATCAACTAAACCTACGCCGCCTATGCTGCTTCGTTGACGGCATAAAAAACATCATTTTCTCCTACTATAAAAAAAATTATTTAAAATTTAAATTATTTGAGAGAACACTTAGTAAAATAAATTCTTTTTTATGAATGCCTTTAACATTAATACCCTTATCGCTCAAACATGCCTAATGAAACAACTCTTGGCACTTTGAACAATTACTAATTGATACTTTGCAAGTAATTTTATTTCTACTTATACAAAAATCACGATCATAAACATGTAGAAAATTTAATTCTTCAAAAAATTGTGTTTATGATTGTGTTTTTTGTATTTGTCGAAAGAAAATTACTTGCAGTACCAATTAATTGTTCAAAGTGTCAAGAGTTGTTTCATCGGGTTTGAGCAATAAGGGTATTAATGTTAAAGGCATTCACAAAAAAGAATTTATTTGTACTAAGTGTTCTCTCAAATAATTTAAATTTTAAATAATTTTTTTGTAGTAGGAGAAAATGATGTTTTGTTTTTTATGTCGTGAACGAAGCAGCATAGGCGGCATAGGTTTAGTTGATGACCGTCCAATTGACTTTTGTTCATGTATGCAAATAGCCCAGAAATTTGGTGAGGCTATTTGCACACACACGTGTGTGCAAATAGCCACTTCGATTTTTTTCCCAAAAATGCTCTGAAAGGAAAAAATAATTTTTTTTCTCCAAATTGCTCTGAAAAAGAGAAAATAATTTTTTTCCCCCCAAAATGCTCTGAAAAGAAGAAAATAATCTTTTTTCAAATTTTTTTAAAAAATATTTTGGGAAAAAAGGTATGTGGCATTGCAAGACTTTGATTAAACAATGTCACATATCTTTTTTTCCCAAAATATTTAAAAAAAATTGAAAAAAATTATTTTCTCCTTTTCAAAGCATTTGTGTTAATAGAGGGTATGTTTTTTAAAAAATAATATTTTTTATCTAATTATTTGATTTTTTTTTATTCAAAACATTAATTTTTTCAATCACAAAACAAATAGGCATTGTTGGAAAATTTATTAAACTAATTATATTTGTTTTATAATTGTTATTTGGTTTAAACTATTTGCCGATCTATGAGAAGAATGCTCTAAAAGTGTTTTAGTTAGGGATGTACCGAACAGTAAATTCACCGAATACTGAATACCGAATTTTCACCGAATAGCAAATTCACCGAATACCGAATACCGAATTTTCACCGAATAATGAAATGGCCGAATACCGAATACCGAAGTTTTACCGAATAATAAATTGGCCGAATACCGAATATTCGGCCGAATATACTGAATAGTTACCGGTTATTCAGAAAATGCAAAAAAGACCAAAAAAAATTAAAAAATAAAAATAAAAATAAAAATATTTACTTAATTAATTATTTATTTATTCAAAGCCTAGCAAAGCCAAATGATTAATTTGGTTGTTTAAATATTAAATTTTTTGACATACAGAGTACGGACGTATCCATTACGCCAATGAGAAAAGACTCTTTTTTCATTGGCGTAATGGATACGTCCATACTCTGTTTGTTCTCTTTTCAAAAGAGAACAATTGGATTTAATATAAGATACGAAACAATATTCGGACCGATATTCGGCCGAATATTTGGCCGAATATTCAGCCGAATATTGAATTTTAATATTCGGCCGAATATTCGGCCGACCGAATATTGAATTTTGATATTTGGCCGAATATTCGGCCAGCCGTTTATTGAATTTTTATATTCGGCCGAATACCGAATGTCTGTTTTTCGGCCGAGTAGGCCGAATACCAAATATCTGCCGAATATTCGGTACATCCCTAGTTTTAGTGCCAACTGTGGCGCATTTTGTAACTACTCAAAAAAGTATACCATTGGTTCAGTTAAAGTTAGACGACCATTCTTATTTACTGACTATGATGTAAGTAAAAAGTAATGTAAAGTCATTTTCTAATGCTAAAACTGAAATTCAATTTTTAGATTTGCAAAGAAGTGGGTCTTTATAGTCATTGGTGATATCGGCAGTGGCCCAATATAAATTAATTCAATTGATTGAAAAATAAAATTATTTTTAATAAGACAATTATACAGACATGTCAGATAAATGTATAGGAGTTAGACCTTTAGTTACATTACAAACTTCATCAGCTCTACTTTTATTGGACACAAACACAATTTAAGATTATAAAAATTCTCTTCCCAAATACCTCTCGATCCCGGGAAATTATCTTGAATAATCATATGAGTACTTGTTTTCTTGTTTCTGTAAGAGCAAAAAAACCTTACCGAGCAAAAAAACTCATACTTGTATTATTATTCGAAAATTTCCCTAGCTTTTGGGATATTATGTACGTATGATATTTACACACTAAGAGTAAGGCACCCAGTTTGGCGGGATCTGTCGATCAATGGCCACTAATTGTTTTCATCCAATTTTGTCTAATTTTGGTCTAAATGATTTTTATTTATTTCAGAACACGTTTAAAAATTATTTTGTATCCCAAACAGCTTATTTGGGCTTGGTGAGAGATATTATTGGCCGGTGCTGGCAGGGCGCTATTTCTAACGTCACAGTTGGTATTCTCCATGTTAAACGAGCTGGTAGCCCCTTTCTTCGCTTCAGGTATATAAAAGTTTTAAAGTTTTAATGTATAGATATATTTTGCCATAGTAGAAAAAATAGGAAATTTATTGTTAAAGTTTAAATGCCTGTGATTTCTACTAAGATTCTGTTTAAAGTGGAAAATCTCGTTAAATCTTAAAAATCCCGACACCAATTAACTGTAAAATTCCATTTAACCTGTAATATCAGTATTCATTTCTTTGTCTGGAAATTTCAGTGGCAACAAAGAGAACTAGACATTTTGAGTTTTCTCACTTCATTTTTAACTAATAATTTAATCGATTAATTAATTGGATATCTTCGATGATGAAACTTTCGATAGCCTCCGCGTCCAGTTTGAGTTCCTGTTGCATCTACTCAAACGGAATTTGTGACGGTCGAATCCCAGAAATCACCTTACTATTCTATCACTAGATGGTGCTGACTACTACGTCGCGCCATATTCAAATGATGACTATTTATGTTACCTAGCTCTGGTTTCTGTTGATGTATAAACTGGAAAATGTGGTTTTTGTGCAATTAAGTTCATTGTGCAAATATTTATTTAGTTGTTTTATTTGTTAGAATATTGCATTCTGAGATCAGAGGTTTTTGGTTTATTGTTTGCAGCCTCTGATCGTATTGTTTGTTGTATTACCAATTGGTAAATTTATTTTGTTTTCATAATGTGTATATTACCGATTGGTAAAGTTATTTCATCCTCAGAATGTTTTTTTTATTTTATTAGACAGGTTAAGTGTGTGACTTGATTGTATTCATGTATTATTTATTATGAGGTGATTCATCCACACCATCTAGATGTAAGTGGACGAATATTGTGCCTGTTTGCTTGGGAAAAGCATTTTTGATGACAGATATGACAACTCCACCTGTCATCAACTGATTGATTTGTTCTCTGGTTTGAGATTAATTTTTACTCTCTCTCTCTCTCTCTTCCTGTATATTCACCTGTGCAAATGGCCACCAAGTTGAGTGACTTCTTAGAATAAAGTTTACTTTGGTTTTTATCATGCTTGTGTGAGTTTTTGGTCAAGTTTACATGATAGCAGCAACTGTGGACAATGAGTGTGTGATACAAGGCGAATTCAAGTCATTTTGCAGCAGGAATACATGTATGAAGCGAGGCATACTGAGACAGAGAAGCACCTTTAGGCACTAGTGTGATGTATGTACCTTATGCAGTTTTCTGTGTGCCCAGAGCGTACCAGTTAGGCAAAAATTCTGAATTTAAGTGTGGATACTAAGAAAGGGACGAGGAATTTAACTAGCCTATTGCCGGAGCGCTGTGACAATTATTTTGAGCCGACTTTTTGGAGTACGGGAATCGCGTCTACTTTTGGCCGCAGCCGGGCCACCGAGTCCCGCCGAACAATCTCGAATTTCCCATCGAAATTCAACTTTGCAGAAAACATTGAAAAATCGCTTCCACTGTGATTTCTGGACATTGGAGTGTCCAAAGGTCCTGGCCATCATCGAGAGGTCAACAGTTTCATGCTTAGCTTTATAAGATTTGACAAGTAAATATTTCATAAGTGTGTTTATTTTATGAATTATGAGGAATAATAATATTATATATCACTACATACTAATGTCGACTAATCTCTCTCTCTCTCTCTCTCTCTCTGTGCCGCTAAAATCAGTGATTGGTTGAAAAAGTGTGTCAAAACGTCCTGTGATTGGTTGAAAAATTTGAAAGTTCTGTCAAAATGTTTTGTGATTGGCTGATGGAGTTTGGGCAATGACGTCATTATTGCAAATGGCGCCCAATTTGTGTTTTCAATCTAAAAAAATGTGCAAATTCGGTTTGAGCCAAATACTTGATTAAAATGATTAAAACTGACATTAAAAGATAGCTCTTTTGATGCTTAACACTTTTATGCAGTTTGTTTTTTACATTTGGATTAAAGAAAGCTGTTTTTTGATTTCGTTTTTCCTGTTGCGGCATGGCTTTTAGTTTTAAATTTTGCCGCCAGGTGTCGTGTTATTTAAATTTTCTCAAAATTTTCCGAAAAAAAAAATTGTCCAAAAATTGCGTAAGTAGACTCATTTTAACCGAAATTTTACGCTGATCATCGTGAAATTTTTAGTTTTCTTTAGTTTTTTAAAACTAGATAGGAAATTCCAATTTTTCGATCCCGAACATGCGAATTTCGTCAAAAGGTGGCGTTTAATTACTGTATATTTAAAAATAATTGTTATAGAGTCGTTTGAATGATTTTAATGTAACATTTAATTTAAAAACCAATAATGGAACTGTTTTTTATGGTTTAACGGATGAAAATAAGAGATTTGTAGTAAAACCAGAAATTTGTAATGGGATTTCTATGGGTGAAAAAAGATTTGTAGTGAAATCAGAAATTTATAATGGGATTTCTACAGGTGAAAAGAGAAGATTTGTAGTAAAATCAGAAATTTTTAATGGGATTTCTACGGGTGAAAAGAGAAGATTTATAGTGTAATCAGAAATTAATAATGGGATTTCTACCAGTGAAAAGAGAAGATTTGTAGTGAAATCGGAAATTTATAATGGGATTTCTACGGGTGAAAAGAGAAGATTTGTAGTAAAATCAGAAATTTTCAATGGCAGTTCTACAGTTTGAATGGGTGAGTTACATGGTTTGAACGGCTGAGTTACATGGTTTTAACGGGTAAGTTGCATGGTTTTAACGAGTGAGTTGCATAGTTTGAACGGGTGAGTTGCATGGTTTGTACGAGTGAGTTGCACGGTTTGAACGAAGATTGATTTATTGATTGATTTATTTATTGATTTACTATTATTTTTTTTCTTTTATTAGGTATTAGGTATTCCCGTGTAATTTTACACGGGGAACCTCTTGTCACTACATACTAATGTGGACCTGTCAGTCTCTCTCTCTCTCTCTCTCTCTCTCTCTGTAGCTGTAAATCAGTGATTGGCTGAAAAAGTGTGTCAAAACATCTTGTGATTGGTTGAAAAATTTGAAAGTTGTGTCAAAATGTTTTGGGATTGGCTGATGGAGTTTGGGCAATGATGTCATTATTGCAAATGGCGCCCGATTTGTGTTTTCAATCTAAAAAAATGTGCAAATTCGGTTTGAGCCAAATTCTAGATTAAAATAATTAAAACTGGCATCAAAAGATAGCCCTTTTGATGCTGAATACTTTTATGCAGTTTGTTTTTAACATTTGGATCAAACAAAGCTGTTTTTTGATTTCGTTTTCCCCGTTGCGGCATGGCTTTTAGTTTTAGATTTTGCCGCCAGGTGTCGTTTTATTAAAAATATCTCAAAATTTTCCGAAAAAAAAAAATTAGTCCAAAAATTGCGTAAGTAGACTCATTTTAACCGAAATTGTACGCTGATCATCATGATGTTATTAGTTTTTTTAGTTTTTTCAAACTAGATAGGAAAATCCAATTTTCCGATCTCGAACATGTGAATGATCACTAATAGGTGGCGTTTAATGTCGGGATTTCTACGGTTTGAACATGTGACATTTGTATTAAAATGTGAAGAACTAAATGGGATTTCTACAGTATAAACGGGTGGAAAAAAAAGATTTGTAGTAAAATCAGAAATTTTTAATGGGATTTTTACAGTTTGAATGGGTGAGTTGCATGATTTTAACGGGTGAGTTGCACGTTTTGAACGGGTGAGTTGCACGGTTTGAACAGAGATTGATTTACTGATTGATTTATTTATTGATTTATTTTTTTTAATTCTTGGTTTTTTTTTTGAATTTTTTTTTAAGATTGCATTACATATTCCCGTGTAATTTTACACGGGGAACCACTTGTTATTATTCTAACATGGGAAGGTATCTTATAATAAGTGTTTGCTGTGGTCAGTTGACCACGATAATTACTCTTTTGTATGCCTAAGGGAAATTGATCACACGAGTGACCCATTTCCCCGACGTAGTAACGATCTCTGACCTCCCACAGGTGAATGACTCACTTGAGTTTAGTGAGAAGTTGTCCCGATTGTTGTCATATAGTGACTGCCCCTGCAGGTTGTATTGATGTCCGATTGGACCTCAGTCTGACCTCCCATGGAGTGTCCACTATATAAGAGCTTGCAGAGCTCAGTTCTAGCGCCCCTAAAGTTCACTTAAAGAAATATTTATATGTTGCTGACCGTTACTTGCCTTTATGTGGTACAAAAAGCTTTGTTGCTATGAGCTGGCTGGTGGAAAACCGTAAAGACCGTAGTATAGTAGACTACTCAAATATACATTTCAACCTAAGCGCATATAATGACACATCGGTGAGTGGTCTTAGTGGGACAGACAGTTATTGATCATTCTACACTCGGTTGTAATAATGATTCCTGAACGCATGTTACGATGCAGAACGTCGATCTTCGACTCAGGCGATGCTTATCGCCAAGTAACACTCATCTACGCTCATTCTCCGGTATATATAGTATCGTTATGTCTCGCTATCGAGTGATACGGTGAGATCACCATATCCCCAGTTGTTGTCTGTCTGGGAGCTGTGTCACATGACCCGGTCAGCCCAAACCTTGTGACGACTAAGAAAGTCAACCGTCAGACGGATTGATGGATTCCTTTTTCTTTAGAACCACTTAGGATACCAGGAACGGAAGCTAGAAGTCTCGTACATTTACATTAATCATCATATTCAGTAATTACCCACTGATGTTCGTATTGTTGATATCCAAAACTAACATGTGGATATATGTGTGGAATTTGCTGGGCAGTTGAGGCTGAGATGATGAAGTTGGATATGCATGAGAACTCAGTCAGAGTGATTTGAATAGAAGAAAGAGCACAGGTTTGTAAAAAGAATAAAACAAACCATTTAATCATTAAATAAGAAATAAACTATACATAACTTGAAATCAGACATGAATACTAGCTAGCAGCCATCTTGGCTTGCTTGGAGAACAACTGAGTGAGTTGTGAGTTGTGATGTCACAAACTCAGAGCTGCATGATGCCACTGCTTCTGAAACTGTGAAGCAATGCCATCTGTTAACAAAACATGAAGCTATCACATTAGAAAACAGTAAATGAAATACAATTGATGCATTACAAATATAACTATGCATGAACAAATAATACTCGGTCACATAACGGATTCTAAATACCAACACGTATTAATTATTATCACACATGTATGTTCCTCGGTATATTCGTTATCCATGTTAAAGCTATTATTAAATATTGTTATGATTTGAGAATCAGGTCTCCCTTTTCTTTATAGTTTGTATTGCAATTTTCCCACGTTTAGTGCGCGCCTTATCTCGGCTAGATTTTGTGTGATTTGTCCTCTCCTCGTGGTCACTGTCGCTAGACATCACCCTCAGAGAAAGGATCATCACAAGCATTGTACAGCCTACCGCAAGCCGGGCGAGCGTGGCATCGCACTCTACATGCTAAGTTATCACATATGGGTTTTACAAAGTCAACTGTAGAATCCTGCTTATATTTGTGATTTAATAATTATGGCAACTTATGTAGACAATTTGCCAGTTATTACAAATAACTTGGATTTATTGAATGAAGTTATGAAGGAACTAAAATCTGAATTTCAAATTAAGGATTTAGGAGAAATTAAAAGTTTACTAGGAATAAATGTACAAGTTAATAGAGAAGAAGGTTTTATTTCAATTGATCAGACTAAATATGTTCATGAGTTGTTGTCAAGATTTAAAATGACGGATGCAAAGATAGCACATACAGTTTTAGATCCGTCATATAGATTTAATGATCCAAATTATCTTACTGGACCAAGTGCCCAAAGCAAGCCCTACCGTGAACTATTGGGTGCTTTGATGTACTTGGCTCAGGCAAGTCGGCCAGATTTGGCATATGCAGTTTCATATTTATCATGTTGGTTAAATGATCCAAAAATGTGTCATTGGTTGGCTGCTAAACGTGTACTTAGGTATCTTAAAGGCCCAGCTGGTTTTGGTTTGGTTTACTATAAAGATGAAAAACAGCTAATTGGTTTTGCAGATGCATCATTTATTACTGCATGTTTAGATGCAAAATCATATGCAAAATCATATATCACTATGATTGGTTCATCAGTGATTTCTTGGCAAGCTAAGAAACAAACACTTGTGGCGCAGTCCACTTGTGAATCGGAATTCATAGCTTTAGTCGAAGCTGCTAAAGAAATTAGATGGATTAAAACAATTTTAGAAGATCTAAAAATGGCTAATTTAGCTAAAAGTCCTATTTCATTATATTGCGATAATCAAGCTGCAATAGCTTTATCTAATAATGCTAAATATCATTGCAGATCACTTTGATAGAAAATTATTGTTTTTGCAAGATGATGTCGAAAATAAATTGTATAGGTTTAAATATCAACCTACAGATCAAATGATAGCAGATTGTATGACAAAAGTTTTAAGTCCTATCAAATTAAGAAAATTTAGAGATGATGTAAATTTATTTGATTTAAACTCGCTTAACAATACGAAATCAAACGATCGGCCAGTGTTTCATAATTACACAATTCAAAATTCTCTAAATTTTCACATTCAACTAATAACATTTTCATATGTAAATCAGTAATATTTAAACGTCTTAGCACCAATTTACGTAGATTCTTGAAGGAACCGATTTCATTGGAAACAACAGTAGAATAGTACAATG
Organism: Strigamia maritima; assembly: GCA_000239455.1. NCBI lineage: Eukaryota > Metazoa > Arthropoda > Chilopoda > Geophilomorpha > Linotaeniidae > Strigamia > Strigamia maritima. The sequence goes on from AFFK01012854.1 coordinate 20,378, forward strand.
TTAATTACTTTTACAATTACTTCTAAATTTGGAAAGCATTCTGGATTACATAGTGCTGAGAAATTCACAGATCTCACTCTTATATTGCGTAGATTGAGAAAGCTGGCGGCCATAATGGTGATATCTTGCTCATTTTTCATCTCTGCCGCACCTGGTAGTTGTTTGAGAGAATAAGTGTGCCGTGATTTGTTGTTTTAGCAAATAAAATATTTCCAACCAAATGAAATTCTTAAATATTTTTAAAACAGGAAGTTGGTCCAGAATGATCTCGAGACATTTTTTTGCCAAGACATTTTTAGAATAGACCTTGAAAATAGACCTAGTTGCTGACACCAACGTCACTAACGCAACAATCGCCCAAATCGAGATGCGTTAATTGTTGACAATTTTCACCAATTGCCATTGCAACTTGCTCAGTGCACCACGTAAATCCTGTTTCTAAGTTTAAACGTTGAAGATGGGGTAAATGTTGGACCAGTTTGATTAAAGATTTGGACGAAAAAAATAAATCTTTTGAAATTGAGTATCCTGGATCTCCTAAGTTTAAATCTAAAAGATTTTTTGTCAATTTGATTGAACAGTGGTTCTGCTGGCTGATCAAACATATGGATGAAAATGTTTGGATCTAAGTAATATCCTTTGATATGGCCAGAAGAGAAAAGATTGAATTGGTTACACTGCTGCTCATACAGAGTGAATGAATGTGCTCGGTTGGTTCGCCAGTTGTTGCTGCATCGCATCGAAATTTGCGTCCACACAACCCAGGAAACAAGAAAATATCTAAACAACATTTTTTACAAACATTCAAAATGTTGATTCAATATAAGAATGTCATTTTTCATCAACTTTTTTTCAACATTCAAACATAACAAGATGTTTAATTGCATATCAACAACTGATAATTCCACTGTTTGATTGTTGTATCAAAATATTAATCCAACATCCAACAAATGTTCATTAGATGTTGTATCAACATTTTGATACAACAATCAAACACTGGAAATATCGGTTGTTGTTACGCAACATTCGTTTAATGTAAAATCAATGTTTAATGTTATGTTTGAATCTTGAAAAAATGTTGATAAAAAAAGACATCCTTATATTGAATCAACATGTCGAACGTTTGTAAAAAGTATTTTCTGAATGTTTTTTTGACTTGGTCTTGTTTCATGGGAATTCAAACACAAATTGTTGCAAACTAGAAAGTTATTTGTTTGGCATTCTACAGTTTCTACAGGCGTCGGTTCAAACGTAGTGAAAGCATAATAGTAGAATTATATGCTTTTCCACTCACCTGGTCATAGTAATAATAGTAGAATCACTAAACAGAGCCATAAAGATTGTGGTGCCACCTAGCCGGTGCAACACCCAAACTAAGGCGTTTCCCTACTTCCCCTTCTACAATAAACTCATTGTGACCAGAATTCTTGATGAATTGTGTCACACATCCTGGATCTGTAAAGCTAGGTTCACACGTGTGTTCACACTGGCAGTGACAGTAGAGAAGTAGCAGCAGCATGGTCATTGTGGGACGAAAGTAGGCCAAAAGTAAAGTAAACACATTCACACTGTTCACACATGAAGTAGCAGTAGATAAAGTAAAGAAATAGCCAATCACAGCCAACAACAGGAAGACCGAAAAGCCAATGAGAGGATTTAATACATTATCAATATAACAAAAAAATAAACAACAAAATTGGCAGATGAACTAGAGACAATTGTTGGAAAAAATTATCCCTCAAGTTTTTCCATTTCTGTTGGAGTTCAGCAGCTGTAATCATATAAATAGATTAAATAGATTGAATGTAGAAAGATTGTGAAAATTTAAAAATATTTTAAATGAATTATAAATTAAATAAATTTTATTTGGATTTTATTTAGATAAAATTATTTGCACAAACATGCGCACCATGCTCACCATGCGCACCATGCTCACCATGTGCACCATGCTCATGTGCTCACTAATTTCACTAATATAATTATTATTACTCACTAGATATTTTTAAATCCATTGTTATGTGTGTCCAAATATTGTCCTTTGTTCTGGTGTTTTTATAATTAGGTAGCATATTGTTGTATAATAATGGAAATCATTTCAATGAGCTGTTCCTCCATGTCGATAGCCATTTGCAAAAATGTGGTTGTCATGTGACAAGATTGATTATCAGTAGAAAAGCTCTAATGCTACTTTCTTACTTGATATTGTGTTTGATCACTACTTTACTTTACTTTACTTCTCTCTGCTGCTACATTGGGTCTACTTTTGTCCCATAAAGCATCAGCTGCTGCTACTTCTCTACTGTCACTGCCAGTGTGAACACAAATGTGATGCTAGCTTTACTTGATTTTGAGCTTGCTCACTACTTTACTTTACATTACTTCTCTCTGCTGCTACTTTTGGTCTACTTTCATCCCACAATGCACCACGCTGCTGCTACTTCTCTACTGTCACTGCCAGTGTGAACCAAGTGTGAACCTAGCTTTACAGCTTTTAAGAAATTTTCATTTTTCTAACTCATTTTTTCAACATTTTATAAACTTATAGCAGGGTGTATACTTAGATCATACATTGGCATCCCTGGTCATCAATTATGTTGTACGCAAGGAGATTTAAATGGCACTTGACTTCATATTGCATTCATCCTGATCTGAAAAATAAATAAAAATTAAATAGTATGATTCACTATTGCACTTGATGATCATATATATACAATACAACTCCTCTCTTTCCTTTCATGGACATACAAAACCTAAAAAACTAAAAGTACAACTTATTATCAAATAAACAATTTTTATTTTGAAATAATAATAAAACTAATTAAGTATAAATAAAAAGAAATAGTACAGTACTATTTCGATGTCTTGCTTGTAGTCTTCGCAGGTCATCTACATGAACATAAAGGCTTTCATTAATACATTTTTGAGAGATTTACAACTAGATGCTCAGTATTGATCACATATTGAAGCACCAACTAAAAAGCTTTGTTACAAATCCTAAGTCTACTAGATTGAAATGACCGGCCAGTTTCTTGATAATGGTGGCTTTCTACTTCTTATTGACTGTGAATAGCACCATATCATCCACATAAACGAGTAATAGTGCATTAAGACCATGACAGTAGACACAATTGAATCCAAATATCTTCGTAAATCCAATATCTTGCAAGGTCTGAAACCAGAGTCTCCCGCTTTGATTAAGCCCGTACAATGCTTTGCGTAAAATCCAAACGCTGTTCTGGTTGCTTGCGGTTACTCCCTTTTTGGATGGCCATATGGATAGACTTGTCCAAAATGCCGTATAAATACGCACATTTCACGTTGAGGTGCGTATCAACCCATTTCCGCAAGATGACGAGAATGCAGAAGAAAAATACTGATCAAAGTAATAATTGACCACCGGTGAATAGACGTTTTCGTAGTTAATTCCTGGACGTTGGTTGAAGCCCTGGGCGAGACGCGCCCTATAACGGACTACTTCGCCATCTGCATTTTTCTTGACGCGAAAAATCCATTTGCTTCCTAAAATACGGTCCTTTTCCGGTTTTTGAACCTCTTCGTACACTTCTCGCTCTTGTAGAGTTGACAATTCCTCATTTATTGCTTCCTGCCATAAATCCTTTTGAGGTGACTTCATCGCCTTTTCATAAGTTTTAGGCTCTTTGACTTGAGTGCAATAAATGCAGATCTTCTTCCTGGTTACATAATGAGCTTCAGCCTCAACATCCGATGTAAAATCTGGATCAAGTAGGTTGGTCCTCTTCATCGTCCGTAGCTGATCTCGTTGTTTCAACAGGTGGTGGAATTCGAGAAAAATCAAAGAATGACTTTGCAAAACTCAATGGTGGTCTCTGTAGTTTGCAATACTGCTGAACTTCAGGTGCACCCTTGAGTTTCGTGCCATCTGGTGCATAATAATAAACATCAGAAAATCCAGCACTTGCTCCACCCATCCTTTCAACTTCCTCTCTTTCCCATCCTTGATACATGTCGGTTATGCCTGGCCTGGTGACAACAGGGGCTCTGACAATCTTCCTTGTCCGAATTGGTCGACTCTGAACCGCCGGAATTGCAGGTTCAACCCTCTTCGCGCTTCCTGGTGACGTTTTTGATGTGGTTGGTTGCGTCTCCGTCTTTGGCAGCTCGACTTGCTCAACCTCATCATCGCTCGACTCTAAATCGCGAAGATTTGTCGCGTCATTGTTGAATATTGACCTCGGACTTGATTGTTGTTCAAGTTGATTGCCATCCAACTTCCATGGCTTATTTTCCTTTATTACGACATGCTTCGACTCGATGACTTCGTCAGTTTCAATGTTCCAGATAGGGTAGCCTCGAGTTCGGATTGCGTATCCAACAAGCATGCCTTTCCAGGCATGCGGATCTAATTTGTCTCTTCCTGGTTTGGTGTTATGGACATAACAAATGGATCCTGGAATTTACAAATGTCGGAGTGATAATTCTCTGTTCCTCCATAACACATATGGAATTTGGTTTCCAATCCTTGTATGTGGAAATCGATTCTTCAAATATCCAAGTGTTATGGCTAGCTCTGCCCATAACGTGGTTGGCAGTTTGGTATAGTCCAACATTGCTCTGACTCCATCCAATATTGTCCTGCTCAGGCGTTCCACCGTGCCGTTCATCTGCGGACTGTATGCATTTGTCAACTGGGTTCAATCTCAAACTCCGCTAAATAATTCTTGAATTGGTTGGAAATGTATTCTCTGCCTCTATCGCTGCGTATCGACTTGATTTTGTAGCCTGACATCCATTCAACACGGGGATGAAATCCTTGAAAAATAGAGAAAACTTGATCCTTCGATTTCATCGGATAAATCCAGGCGTAACGTGAAAAATCGTCGACTATCGTCAGCAAATAGTGTGATCCGCCCATTGACTCTACTCTGCTTGGCTCCCAGACATCGGTATGAAGCAATTCGAGAGGCTGTCCTGTCGTACACTTATTGTCCGGCTTATATGATACTCGAGTTGACTTCGCTACGCTGCAGGACTCACAATCAATTCTGTTGATCTGGCCAGTCATTTCAAATCCTCGGACATTTTCATCTGCTAAAAGAAAATTAAAACTTTTAATATTCTGGTGTACAAAACGTTTGTGCCACTTTTCAACTTCAGCACTAGCAACTTCCTGTATTTTAACACTTGAAATATCAGATTCCGCTACCTTGCTTCGGTTTACATTAGTTGTAATATTTGACTTAATATTATTAATATTTGCTTATGTCACGTTGCTCACTCAAATTATCAGTAGAATTTGAAATATTAAACTCTTTTTGTCTGACTTGTCCTACTACACGATACAAATCAACATCTAACTTAGCATATAATAAGGGATCATTAATATCAGAATCATACACTGTTATAAGACC
>JH429625.1:6250-18078 GCA_000239455.1 Strigamia maritima
GAAAGGTCTAAAAATATTGGAGAAAGAAGCACATCATTGGAAAAAGAAATAGATAACAAACTAAATTTAGGACACATCTCAACTAGAAGGAAAAATATCAGATGAATGGTTCATACTGGAATTATCTAGAATGATGTAAAAACATGTATAAACATGTTTGGTATTGTTGTGTTTGAGGAACGTTTTTGGGACGTTTCACCCAACAATGTGTAGAATATATATGAAGAAATGTAGTATTATCATCATAAACCACTGAAGAAGACTGGTGAACAGTCGAAAGGCCTATGGTAGATAGAATAATGAAAGAGTAAACTAGAAGTATATCCATAATGTCATTACACTAAATTTTAAAACGTTTTATCATATTTTTTGTCAAAGTAACGACAGTTTTGAGCTTTTACTCGTATATTGTGCTAGTTTATCTCGAAAAACGATCGAATTTGCGAGTATTTTTTGTTCGTAGGGCCGCGACGAGTTTCGAAGTGACGAACGGGCTTGGCCTGGAAGGGTTATGTTCCGTAAACATTTCCAGCCCGTTTACAACATAAATCGAATCGATTCATGGTGATTTGTACGTGTTTTTTACGTCGAAACACGTGTTTTAATTGAAAAGAAAAACAAGGCGTCATTCGGAAAAACAAGAAAAAAAGAGCTTTATTCGTAAAAATTAAAAAACACTTTGTATTTTATTAAAAAAAATTTTCACGAAAAAGGTCTATTTCGTCCAAATTTCGTCTGATATAGATGTCGTAAGGACAGAAAAAATTACAAACCATCAAATTTGAGACTTGTGCAATCAAAAAAAAGAGAAATAAAATATTCAACCCTTTTCTGTCGAAGGTGTAGTTTCTCTTTAATAAAGTGAAAACTGAAAATTGTCGAAAAACTCAAAACAAGTGAGTTTGGTACGTAGAAACCGTCTAAAATGAAGGAAAATTTATTTTCGATTAATTCAGAAAGTAAAAATAAAATTTTCGGACGTTTTATTACAAAAAAAATGTGTGTTTGCATCACTAATCTTTGAGTAGTGCTTTCCCACTTCTGTATCTGGCCAAAACTATTTGGAACATTAAAAAGTGTTATTGTGAAAGGAACTAATTACACATCTACACCAATGTTCTTAAAAAGAGGTTTTTTGTGTGCTGATTTTTCCAAGTTTGGCAATAAAAACCTGCAAAAAAGTACCATGGTTCTACTCTATTTTCTATGTCATTGCGCACTCAAAAACAGTAACAAAAAATTGTGCCCACCTATCTTTCACCAGATTTGCCCATCCACTTAAGGAGTCAACACTCCTGTCCATTTCAGCCACAAACACTAGTTACTTGAACACCACCAACAATCTTACTAAAGCCGGTCTTCTGCCTAAGGCGGACTCGGGGTTTCACCCGCTTCCATTTGCCAAAGGAATCGTAGTCGATTTGGGATCATTGGCGAAGACTTCCCTCTGTCTACACCTACAATGGTATTTTTCTCACCGCAATGGGCACTGAAAAACCTACAAAAGCCGGTCAAGTACCTGCAGAGGCAGCCATGAAGACTTTACATGTCTCCCCTGCAAGATTCGCAGTCGAATTCGATTTGCCAGCGCCCCTTGCCCTACTCACTGCAAAAAATACCACTATCATTATTATGGTGGGGAAAATAACGTCATGCACACAGCCATCTTGCACACAGCCGTCTTGCACACAGCCATCGAAAGTACCCGAAGAAGAAAGTAAAGTCACCTCAGCCCAGGCGTGACCACTGGACTAGGCAATGTCGTAACCAGGATATCTCACTCACCACAATTACGCGGAATTTGGGCACGTCACTAAAAGCATCCCCACGCGATTAGTCGCCTATCCAATCGATTGATTTCTCATTTTTGGTCAACAGAGACAAACTTTACCAAAAGAGATAATAGTGTACGGTTATCATCTCTCCATTTGCTCATGTTTTCCTCCAATAATCGAACAATCAACAGGATTCCTCCCTGTCTGAGGGATTCCAAGAACTTTTGGCACGGCGCAATTTACAGGATATCGCCCGCAAATTACTGATCTAAAGTTTTACACTAAAAATGAGACAAAATGCAAAACAGTTCCACGCTTTACAACTGCTGCACGGCTCTCATTTTCCCCATGTTCTGGTGTGTGCCACGCGCCCACAACAGACATCCCATATTTTTCTTCGAAAAACACACCAATGCCTGCTTGACCAGACCGATAAATCTGCCACCTTTGCTCTACAGATTTTGCTACAGAGACGGCGCCCTTCCCACGTTGCAAACGTTATCACCTTCGACTCTCGGTGGCCAGCCAACTTCACACAAACTCAACCAGGTTAATTACTCCTGTTGCCTGCCTTTGCAGTTTGTTTCTGCCTTTGGTTGGGCGAAACTAAGCTGGTGTTCCAACGTATAGGATGCTCTACCGACGATCCTTACTGCCCAACAACAGCAATTCGTCCTCGACAATGCCATTACAGCACAGTGTCGTGCAACAGTGCGACAATGTGATGGGTTTTGAGCAAAACACATCTAAACGGGTCGTGTGACAAAGTTACGGCTCCTCCGTCACAGAACGCACCATAATCACCCTGTTACACGGTTCCTAGGACACAAAAACACATTTGCACTGAAACTGATGATGCCCTATCCAGTCTCCACATGCAAATCGAGAATTGCGTCCAGTTGGTCGGTAGATTTGACCACTTTTGGCGCGAAAATCGAAAAGGAAAAAATTTCGAAATTTTTACCAAAACGTCCATAATGAAATTTATATTTTAATAATAAATTACTAAAAAATCCAAACACTACCAATCACAAAGCAGTCGCATGTTTCTTTGTCGTAAGAAATAACCATTCTTGCAAAATAGGCCTAAACCCACCACGTGGACTATCGGACCATCGTGCCAAAAAATTAAAATCTCAGATTCGGATCCAGGACGGGCCCACAATTGTGACTGGGGCGGTTTGCACAGTCCCTACTTGGGGGATTAAGAGGTCTGCGCCGGACGCCTTCGTCATGTGAAATAGCAGAGACGACGCTGTATTTGGGTGTTTGGCCTTTATTACAGTTGTCTAGGGGTCAGCGTCAGCCTCCACCTGCTACTCATATGTCTGTACCACCGGTATGTGCTAGTCAAACCCGACCCGCGGGCCATGGCGGTTGAACCAAGGACCGCGTGGTCGAAGTATTCTCAACCATGCTGCAACCCATTGTTATGGACTTGCAGCCACTGTTCTCGCTCATGGAGGCGGGGCCCAGAGAACTGGGATCCCGGGCTTCATAGCAGAAACCAGGGAGTTGGAGGAGCTTGGCCAATGCATGTCTGCACTGGTTGCTGGCTCTCGAACAACTACTGTCCCTGGATCCGCTCTGCCTCTACCTGCCTTCCCTGACTTCCTATCTTGACCGGAAGTGGTCACACAATCCATATCGTTCCTGCAAGTTCCATTTTCCAAAAATAATCTGGCTTATTCTGGCTCAATTTCATTTTCATGTACTTCCTGTGACTGGCTTCAATCGCCTCACACTGTCGTATCCCCCAAACTTCCACTCCGTTCATCAGAACCGGCAGTATCAACGATTGAAATAAATAAATTTTCTGTTTTATTGAACTCATTCTCGCTCTCTTCGTTATACTCCAAGTAGTATTAACAATTTTTTGTGCTTGTCCTCGGGTAATAGCCAAGTGTTGCTTAAAAGAGTTTTTGGTTGAAAACCAAACTCCCAGATACTTATATCTGTTGACAATCTCAATTTCCGTTCCACCAAATCTCCACTTTTCGTCTTTTGCTCTCCTACCACCTCGTCTGAATATCATAATCTTAGACTTCTGAACATTCAGCGTTAAAAAGTTCTTTCTTGTGTATTTTTTGAGTTCAATAATCATTTCCGTCAGGCCCTCTCGATTGATTGCCATTGCTAAAATGTCGTCGGCAAATTTTAGAGTAAAAACCTTGTTTCTTCCAATTACCACTCTACCAATATTTCGCTGTTTTCATCGAGCTTCCAAGTCATTGATGTAAAGACTAAATAAAATCGGACTGAGTGGACAGCCCTGCCGTACTCCTTCTGTCGGCCAAAAGACTTCAGATACACCCAAATCTGTGACCATCTTGTTTGCCGTGCCATATAGATGGACTTTATCATCGCCAACATTCGTCCTCTAATACCCTGCTGCCATAACTTCTCGAACAGTCGCTCACAGTTAATTCAGTCAAATGCCGCCTTCAAATCTATGAAAAAGGCAAAAAGCTTTCCTCCCTTTCTTCTTGTCCTACTGTCAATCTAAGAGCTCAGCGTAAACAGATTATCGCATGTTCCATAGCCTGCTCTAAATCCCGCCTGGTTTTCTGTAATCACCTTCTCCTTTTTAGCCCAATCTTGCAACCGCTTCGCCATCATCATTGTAGTGATTTTGTATAAACTGTTTAGAAGAGTGATGCCCCGATAGTTACCAACATCTCTAGTCTCACCCGACTTGAATATTGGTATGATGACCCCAGTCCTTCATTCCTCCGGACATTCCTCTCCATGCCAAATGTCATTTACAATCTTCAAAACTATTGTCCTTGCTTCCCCTGACATGGCTCGAACTCATTAATAATACTGTCTGGACCCGCCGCCTTTCTCTTCTTTAACTGACTAATAGTTTTACGAAATTCACCTTCCTCAAAATCTCTGTCTAAAAATTTGTAAGATACAGGTAAGATCAACAAATATTTGTGGGCATTCGGAAATATGACACTATTTTGTATATTGGACTAAGCAGGCCCAAACCTAGAATAACACTACCGTCGTACGTGGGAGTCGGGCAGCCTGTAGATTTGGTATTCGCCGTTGCGAAGGTCACACAGGTTATAAATACACTTTGGATGAATTGGGTTTTGCACGAAGAGGCAAACGCTCGAGCGGGTGGGTCTGCTTTGGTTTTGTCGCGCGAACACGTGGTTGGCTTAATTATGTAAACTCACACAGTTTTTCAGTCGGAAATAATTAAGAATCACCGACAGGCGAGAAGTACCAATTGCATGCTTAAAATGATGGCTTTCAAGTCTAATAGTTCACTGCTGATGAATTACAACCCTAAAGTTGGCATTTTAGCATGAAACGCTTGTATTATAGGATTGCATGACTAGAAGCACCTTAAGGTGTGCCCGGTTGCAGGTCCAGTGCTAAAGGTGTGCTCGGGAAGCATGGACTTCAAGTGTCTATACAAACTCACTTGATCAAAGAAATCACCTCCTATCAGGTGGTCAAAATGGGTCAAACCATGCAATAGTTAATAATAACTAAGGGGAGGAGAGGTGATTACTCTTCACAATGAGCGCAACCTTAAGGTGCTTAAACAATTATGCTAAACACCTAATGGTGTTAAAATTTTAATTTTAGAATTTTATATTTTGGCCGCATCATGATATATTAAACTCTAATATTATCCTAATATGTGGAAACATGTCTTGTGATTATAGATCAGTAAAAAATTTTGTGCACTTAAGTTATTATACGTAAAATCAGAGTAGTAAAAATCAAGAAAATTCTAAAATAATTTCCAAACACTAAGATACACTGTGACGGTCGAATCCCGGAAATCACCTTACTATTCTATCACTAGATGGTGTTGACCACCAGGTCGCGGCATATTCAAATAATGACTATTTATGCTACCTATCTCTGGTTTTGTGATTAGTTATAATATACTTTGATCAGTAAATATTTCATAAGGGTGTTTATTTTATGAATTATGAGGAATAATAATATTTCATATTATTATTCTGACATGGGAAGTTATCTTGTAGTAAGTATTTGCCATGATCAGTTGACCGCGATAATTACTCTACTTTGTATACATTGATCACACCTGTGACCCATTTCTCTGACGTAGTAGTAACCTCTAACCCTAGGCAGGTGAACGACTCACTTGAGTCCAGTGGGATGTTGTCCCGATTGGTTCAACGCCTCACGGAGCCCTCTGTTGTCAGATGGTGACCGCCCCTGTGAGTCGTACTGATGTCCCATTGGACACCAGCCCGACTCCCTATGGAGTGTCCACTATATAAGAGCTTGCAGAGCTCAGTTCCAGTGCCCCTAAAGTTCACTTAAAGATATATTTATATGTTTCTGACCGTTACTTGCATTTATGTGATCCAATAAGCTTTGTTGTTATGAGCCGGCTGGCGCAAAACCATAAAGACCGTAGTAGCCGTGGCATTTATGTCACAAAAGCCTATGTACCGCGAATATACATTTAAACCTAAGCATATATAATGACACATCGGTGAGTGGTCTTAGTAGGACAGACAGTTGTTGACCACTCTATATTCGGTTGTAATAATGATTCCTGAACGTATGTTACGATGCGGAACGTTGATCTTCGGCTCAGGCGATGCTTGTCGCCAAGTAACACTCATCTTCACTTATTTTCTGGTATTTATAGTATCGTTATGTCTCGATACCGAGTGATACGGTGGACTCACCGTATCCCCGGTTGTTGTCTGTCTGGGAACCGTGTCACATGACCCCGTCAGCCCAAACCTTGTGACGACCTTGTGACGACCTTGTGAAGAAAGTCAACCGTAAGACGGATTGATGGATTCCCTCTTTCTTTAGAACCACTTAAGATACCAGGAACCACAGCTAGAAGTCTCGTACCTTTATATTGACCATTACAGTATATAATCTGCCCCCTAATATTTATATTAACTAGTATATTGTATAAGTCAGCTTCTAACGTTCATGTTAACTCGTATTATTTATCTATGTTCCTCGGTATATTTATTGTCGCATGTTAAAGGTATTATTAAATATTATCATGATTTGAGAATCAGGTCTCCCTTTGCTTTATGTTTTACTGCAATTTTCCAATGTTTAGTGCGCACCTTATCTCGGCTAGATTTTGTGTGTAAATCCCCTCTCCTCGTGGTCACTGTCACTAGTGTAGGCATAGGTAAACTGAAACACGTGTGGTCAACGTGTTTTATACATAAGTCATGTATTTAACACAGGTGCGGATCTTGTTCCTAAGTACCCACACCTTAAAGTTATTATTTAGTTTTTATGACAAGATGTCATAATTGATTCGATCTATAACTTTGTAATTGCTTGATAATTAGTTTGGAATAATTATGTATGAGCTGACTCATTTATGTATTTATTTAATTGTTTGAGTCAGCTCTTTATAACTTATGCTTTTATAAGCTAGGTTCCAGTCTTTTTTTAGTCATCAGCTGGAAGCCTAGTCTTAGTTTTGTGTGATAGGATCACATACTAGTCCAGTTTGTGATCCTAAGCTTGTCAGAGCTATTTATAGCCCTATGGGCATTTTATATAATTTTTATCATTCTGTAGTTTGCTGCGTTCGAAATTAAATACTCTCCAACCTTCTTGTGTCAAGGAAAGATGGCTGATGTTTTTGCTCCATGCTATTTCAAGTGATTTCAAGTTTTTGGGCTATTATATATGTGAGTTTTACTCATTTTAATGAAGATACTGCAGTATTGAGTGATAATAATCACAGCCAAGCAGTTGTCATCAATTTAGAAGTAATTTCCAGTTTGAAACAGTTTGGATGTCATTGCTAATGTCATTGGAATCATATACGAGGTCAAACCTCTAATTCACAAGCAAATGACAAGGTTTCCCATGCTCAGTTCAGCAGAGAAGCAATAGCGCAACGTATTGCGTTATTAGAGCACGATCGATTTTGACGGGACCTCGCGTACAACTCCGGCGGCTCGGGGTGGCTCGCGTGCGGCCGAAAATCCCGACTTTTCCATCGAAATTCGAAAAACGGTTTTTTGCTTATTTTTGACCGTTTGAAGCACAGTTCACTTCCACGACTGTGTGAAAGGACCAGGGCGGACCACTATAATGTACAGTTGGTAGCAGAGGGTGGTTTCAACCCTGGGACACTTGAGAAATTGTCCAAAATATCAGTTTGGGCAATTAAAGGTCAAAAATTGAAATTTTTACTGTTTGAGCATTTTCTCTCAGATTTTTTGGTTATTTTTCAGCTCAACTTTATGTCCGCAAAGGATATAACGAAGTCAGCCGCTTCTGGAGTGAATAAATTGGACAGGACCAATTATTTACAGTGGACAATCGACGTGCAGCTCCTTTTGGAAGAAAAAGGACTTTGGAAATTTGCGAGAGGCAAACAGGTCGAGCCATTAGCAACTGCACCCGCTGCCGAGCATGAAAACTACGAGAAGGACAAAAACAAGTTAAGAGCCATCGTTTTGCAGTGTTTGGTGCCGAGTTTGCAGCCAGCTGCGATGAAACATGTTACGACAGAACCCATTTGAAGAAGATTTTCGAGCCGAGCTCGATTGCACGAGAAGCATTGTTAGTAGAGGAGTTTTACTCCATGAGACGCCATGAAAATGAAGAGTTAGACTCTTTTAAGGCACGCCTAGATAAGGCTGAAGACGATATGATGGCTGCAAATGACAAACTCAAACCGGAGGGCCATATCAAGGCTTATTTGATGATCAGCAGGATTGGAAAAAATTTCAAGCATCAAATTCAATCCATTTATCAATGGAAAAAGGAAGACTTCACCTACGACAACATTTGCACGGCTTTGCTAGCGGAAAGCAACCGAAGACGACTTGTTGAGACCAGTGATAAGAATCTGGAGGCTGCGACTGCTTATGCAAGCAGTCTTAAAGGCCAAAGTGTTAAAAGTAAAGTGAATTCTGCAAATTCCAGCGATAAAGCTTATCTTCAAAGCATTGTTTGTTTTAATTGCGGTACCAATGGCCATTTTGCACGGGATTGTGCAAAACCAAAAGCCCAACGCGGTAGGACAGCAACCTAGAGGTCGAAGTCGAGGACGAGGACGCCGACAGGGTTGTCGTGCGCCAAATCCAACACCAGAGAGCCAGATGACCAAGCAGGCCTGGTTTGCCAAGACCGCAGGGAAGCCAGCAGTCATCCAGGCACCTAGAGTTTGCAGTGCCAACATTCAAAATGGAAAAATGGAGCGGTTTTTGGACACCTGCGCGTCACACCACGTTTGCGGCGACCGCAACCTGTTCTGTGAGTTTGAGGAACTCAAACCCATGAAGTTGGAGCTTGGTGAAGGATCATCAAGCATCACAGGCAGAGGGACTGTCGAGTTATCAGTGAAAATCAAGAATGTTGTGAATGTGATATCCCTTGAAAGTGTTTATTACGTGAAAGGCTTCAAAAGAAATCTCATTTCTGTTGGAAAAATTGATCAAGCCAACTTCAATGTGCACATTTATAATAACTGTTTAAAAGTGTATAAATCTGATTCAAAAATTTGCTCATTGTACGGAAAGCTAGATGATGGGCTTTATAAAGTACAGGGTCCAGTTCAGTTCAGGTCTGCCAACTTGGGCAGTAGTTTTGATGCTAAGAGCAACTTAAATTTAACAAAACCTGAAAATTGCTGTTCTGAGACTGGTTCAATGGGCAAATTTGAGAGTCATGCAGTTAGTGTTCATGTTTGGCATCAGAGATATGCCCACATGTATACTAAAGGCTTAAATCATTTGATTTCTGATGTTAATGTTAAGGGTATTGAACTTAAAGAGAAGGTTCACAACACTGTCTGTGATAACTGTGAGCTATCTAAGTCAACTAGAGCTAGTTTTAAGTCAGATAATTCCCTTTTGACTAAGAATCCTTTAGAGCTCTTGCATATGGACCTATGGGGTCCATGTAAGATTCCATCTTTAGGTGGTGCTCGATTTTTATATTGTATTGTTGATGATTTCTCGTGTTATTCTTGGATTTTTCCCTTAAAGTCTAAAAGTCAAGCTTTTGAAACTTATAAAAAATTCTATGTTAGGGTAGAAAAGCTTAGTGGCCATAAGATTAAAGCTATTCGCACAGATAGTGTCGCGCTCCAAACTAGGCCTACTAATGTTGACACTAGTTTGTCGATACTGATATTAAGTTGGATATTTAATGTTAAATTGTAGACTGAACACTAACTTACTTTGAGTTTTCCAGATGGTTCGTCGCGCGATTGCCGATGCTGTTAAACAGACTTCTACGACTTGCCAGGTTGTCTAGGGTAAACTGGGTCGATTAGGGCTAATAAAGGTATTACTAGGCCTAACCCGCGCACTTCGTAGCACACACAGCGCTAAACTACTATTCACACAGAATAAATATAACCAAAACACACAGCTTACGATTATACTTCTCTATTAACTAAACTAATTAATAAAGGAAATGACAATACATCAGAAAGGAGAAGTTTGAAATAGGGATCCAGATTGCTACTCGTAGATCTTCTAATGCTCTTCTCGGTCCTGGATAACGCCTGCCTCGGAGTGGTCGGCTCGAAATAGGCGGGAAATTCCCGTTAACAAAGAGAATCTGTTGTTCGCGCAACAGCTCAGTGTTAATGGTTCAGGAATTTGCCTGATTGGACTGATAAGTCTAAATGAAGACTTCAGTCAGACTTAAAGAAGCCTAGTTGTGATTATAGCTCACAAAGCAAGCTCTTTGGGCAACAATCCCAGATTCAAAGTCTATTCCTTGTAATGTACAAGGACCAGACTGGGTCAAAATCCCACTTCCCTCTGCCAATATCCTCGATCACACTGAATACCTTTGTTTGTATTAGTTTGACCGGTGAGGACGTGTTGTTGGTTGGGAAGCAAGATGAGAAAAGACACAGAACATGAGAAATTCTCACTGATTCGGACTCGGAATTGCGCAGAAACCTGCGCAATGAGGTCCAACTGAGTCCGACAGGATCGGGGCCTCAGCACCAACGTCACCCAGCACTGGATGCCATGGCAACCCCCAAAGTGGGCGGAGCATGCAGCATTCGGCTGAGCTCAGACCTCAAACAGAAATAATAAAAGATATTTTGGGATATAATATTATTGATATTCTTACATGAATTATAGGGATAAATATGTACATTAAAATAAGATTAGATATTATACACTATTTATACTATACAGTTTGGATGATTATGAGTGATAATTATTTACATTTGGCTTAAATAATTTTAGGGTATATTATGAAATGGAATATCTGAATAATGTGAGTCATTTATTATGATACATGGAAATATTCCAGTGGACCCCTTTTGGGTCAACACACCTCCCCCCTTTTAAGAAAGGCTGTGGCACAGTCTTTAATTACAATTAATAGACTAAAATTATTTGGTCGGCGTGACCGGTCCCAATGAGGTAGCCGGATCTCGCGGATCAGGGCTCTCATTGACAAGAAACTTAGGGAGTCCTATCATGGGTCCCTCAACATTTCCAATGTTGATGTGTGCCCACACGGATTGAATTGCCTGGGCACGGTTGATTGCTTGCGCTTGTTGCACGTACGGCAGTGGTGGGTCGTCGAACGGGATACGGGCACGAATCAAACGATGATATTGCGTACCGCATTCAGGTCGGCGCACTTCCTTCTCCAACCACAGGAGGAACTCCTGGCAGAGGTTTCTCTTGAGGTCTTATGGTGGCAAAGGCCTAAAATGGTCCGCGCAGTGGAATGGACCAAAGGTAAAACTCCAAAAAGTTGAAAAATGCACTTTTCCCAATTTTGGATTTTCGATGGGAAATCCGAATTCGTCCGGCGGGAGTCGGTGGCCCGGCTGCGGCCAAAAGTTGACGCGATTCCCGCACTCCGAAAAGTCGGCACGAAATATTGCTCTGAGGATTCCGCCGAATAGCCTATCTTGTTCAGCGTCCTTTACTTGGTCCCTGACCTTAATTTGAGAATTTTCACTCAACTGGTCTGTCCTTGACACTTAATAGACCACATGGAGTGGAAATAATTGCTTTGGAATGCTGCAACTGCTTGTTGCTTATGATACCACTCGGTATTGTGTATTTT
>JH429627.1:2630-14489 GCA_000239455.1 Strigamia maritima
CAATGTTAATTAGTCAGTTTTAATGTGAGTCTCTCTCCTTTTGTCAGTTAATGGCGTGTATGGCCGCAGTTGCCGCTTACGCCGGTAAACCCTATTCTCTCTCTCTCTCTCTCGCCCGTGGATTCTCTGTCGATGTCAGAACGTGTTGTATCGCTAATTCTTCGCACATTTGTGCAAACGCCGCATTCATAAATGCAGTACCGCGATCGGTGATAATCCGATTCGGCACCCACATGCGTGCACACAGTTTCCGGATTTCCCTACACGTGGTGATGGCGTTTGTCGACGTCACTGGCATTAAAAATACCAATTTTGTAAAGTTACACACGGCCACCAAAATGTGCCGAAATCCTCCCGCTCTTTGGAAACGGTCCGACGTGATCCAAGTGGACCGTGTGCAGTGGTACCTTCGTCCGCTCTATGATGTTTAATAGCCCTGGTCGTCGTCCTCCCATCAGACACATGACGCACGCGCCAATTTATATTAATGCCAAACAGACTGCGTTTTCTCGGACGAAATTTAATTAATTACGACAATGCCAAAAAAAATTGTTGTAGAGTTTTTAACAATATCTTTTATGGCATTCTCATATCGCAATGTAGCCTCGTTCTCAGGGATTTGCAGTCTTGTCAACGTAGTTTCACATTTTAACACATGTCGGCGCTGCTATACGCATCGTTATGACACCCTCTGAATTTCTATTGGTTAGTCGTTCTTCTTTCCCGTTTTCTTCACTTCGCTCGATGGTATTGCTGTGATGGTTTGCTTGTCTTTAGTCTTTTGAACGCATTTTTTTTCTCAATAATCACGAAGCATCCCGTCATGTAATTACTAATACATCGAATCATAATGAAGATGGGTAATAATTTGTGATAATTTGATCTATACGGTTTATGGCGTTCACAACGATTTTTTGTGTGTCGCCATTTTCCTTTCGAATTGTTCCACGCTAGTATTTTTCGGTGGTAAGATTTGTGAATGAATTTTTTTAAATGAAATTGCATATGAATTGTTTTGTTACGTTTAAAATGAACTTTTTATGTAGTGTTTTGTTAGTGGGGATAGAAAATCCAACTCTCTACCTCCTCGTGGTTGTCCCTGGACCCACTGTTCACTATTGGCCGGTGGCACTGATTGAGAGCACTGGTCATCCATTTTTATTAGTTTTTTAGTACGTTTTTAAATATTTGTTTGAATAATATGAGGTTTTGTTCTGATTCGGTACTGTAAGACTGCATTCCAATACATCAATCATTTATCACATTTATCACAAGCATTTATCACATGCAAAATTGTGTATTGTAAGACTGCATTGAATAATGTAGCATTTACCAATTCTAAGTCAGTAAATTACTATGACTTTCACATTTGTATCGAAACTTCAGGCCGAAAACAGTTGTCTCATGATTACCAGTTGATCAATTTAATCAAACAAAATTTTCATTTAATTTTGTTTCATATATCATCAGACGCCTGAATTGGATTGTAATTTTGTGCCTGATCCTATTTTTATTTGAAGCCCTAAGGTCATTTCTTTACAAATTTTGTTTTTATTTCCAATATTATGTCACTTTTACTGAAATTGATTGTGACGTTTTTCCGTACAGTATGGGGGAGAAAACTTCCAAGCCCAGCCTCCTCGTGGCCTCCCCTGGGCACTCCACTGTGGCACTTTGTTTTTCCTGCTGCAGTGGTGCTAATGGGTCCTCTGGTTATCTATTTTTCCTTCTATTTTTTGCTCTTCTCTCCCTTCTGTGCCTTTGACCAATTCTTTGATAATGTAAGACTGCATTCCATTCTGCAATGGAATGTGCGAATGTAGTGGTTATATCATTGGTCAAATGTGTTTGTCTGTGTCAGATTTATATTGGTCAGATTTAGTAAGTCAGTTTCAGTATGTCAGATTAAAAGACGTGTATGACCTAAGTCACCGCTTGCGTCTATAAACTCAATTCTATCTATCTATATCCGTACAGTATGACTTGTTAACTGTAAGACTGCATTCCAATATGTATGAGTATAGCATTTATCAAATAAGTTTAGTTCCAAATTTGAATTTTGGTTGTTTATGGTTTTATCAATGAGCAAATCGTGATCATGTTGCTCGTGACGTCAAGTAACTCATACTTGCGTTAGGGTTCGCACTTATTAGTTACCACTCCTGTGAATTTAGCTCATTGGTCTTAGTTTGTCACTCATTGTTTCGATGTTCTTTTTTTTGCGTCAATTTCCATTTTTTCCAATCGCAAAATTAATGCTGTGAATTGGCAAAATACATTTAAATCACACTCAAAAATAGCGAATATTCGGCGAATATTCGATGAATATATTAATCAAAAAAAAATCTCACGGAATAAAACCCAGCACGAATTTCAAGAAGTGTTTGAAATTCCAAGTTCACTATTCACTAAAAGCACTTGATCACAATTCACAAATTCACTAAAAGCACTTGATCACTGAATCACTGAAGCATTAAAAGCATTTGATCACTGAATCACTGAAGCATTAAATGACTTTTGGATAATGTGGATAATTTTGAATCATTTAATTTAATTTGATTTAATTTTGTATTTAATTTTTTAAGATTTTATTACATATTGACTCGTGTAATTACTCGGGTAACCACTTGTAATTACTTATTATTCTTTTCTCTACATCCATATTAAAAGATGTGTATGGCCTAAGTCGCCGCTTGCGTCTATAAACTCAATTCTATCTATCTATCTCTACATCCAAATCTAATAACTTTATTTCCAAGTTATTTACATCAGATTCCTCAGTTAAAGGAAATCTGACATCATCTGGCAATTCCATATTTTCTTTATATTTGGAATTGCAGGCACCATTTTTTTATGTCCTTTATTTCAGCCTTCATTTCTTCAATACATCTGAAAGATCTTTGAAAGTTACGCCTGCGTCTATAAGGGGGAGTAAAATTCCAAGCCCAGCCTCCTCGTGGCCTCTCCTGGATACTCCACTGATTTCTGTGGCTTTTGTCTGTTATTGACCAATTTTTTTTGTCAATGTAAAACTGCATTTCATTCTGCAATGGAATGTACGAATGTAGTGTTCATCAATGTCAAATATGTTTGTGTCAGATAAAAGACGTGTAGGGCCTAAGTCACCGCTTGTGTCTGTAAATATTCTGTAAATTCTCTCTAAAAAATCACAATTTGGAAAAATTTTTTTTTTAGTTTTCTCCAAAATTTGACCAGAAATTGTCAAATTTAGTATCTGTGATGCTAGGCACTTCATCTTCACGGGATTGTCGTTTAAGGGACTTTTCAACGCTGTCGTTGGAGTCTTATGAGCTCTTAACAAGAGCTGATGCTGGACGGTGCTGGCTCCAGTGAACACAACATCTGGGTTTCTACTACACGCATAGTAGTGAACAAGGCCCACCGGTGCCACAAAAACACGTTTTCAGGCCGAAAACCCAAAGTTTGAAACTTGACGGAAAAGTCGAGTACGCGATGCCGTCTTCAGTGGCCTGGCTCCCGCCGGAGAACACGCCGATCTGCGTTCAAATAAATGTCGGCTTGAAATATGAGTTTTCCCGCTCTCTCGTCTAGCGGAACCAATAGAGTCCAACCCAAAACGTCATCGATGAAAGCTCCACTTTGCTTAATTGGCTCTAAAGTTTTGCTAAGAAGTCGTTGGAAATTTGCTGGACTTGTTTTTAAACCCATAGGAACTCTTGTCCATTGGAAAGTGCGAAATGCTGTAATGAATGCAGTTTTGTGTCTTTCTTCAACACCAACAGGCACCTGTCAAAAACCATTTAGTAGAAAAATAGATTTCCTCACCCAACTGAGCTAGCAATTCTTCTATCTACGGTAAAGGATAATTATCAGCTACAACATTGCTATTTAAACCACTATAATCGATAACTTATCTAGGTGGGTTTACCCTCTCTGATGGGGAGAAAACTTCCAAGCCCAGCCTCCTCGTGGCCTCCCCTGGCTACTCCACTGTAGCATTTTGTTTTTCCGCTGCAATGGTGCTAATGGGTCCTCTGGTTATCTATTCTCTTCTATTTTGCTCTTCTTTCCCTTCTGTGGCTTTTGTCCGTGTTTGCGACCAATTTTTTGATAATGTAATGCTGCATTCCATTCTGCAAAGGAATGTACGAATGTAGTGTTTATCAATGGTCAAATGTGTTTGTCTGTGTCAGATTTATATTGGTCAGATTCAGTTTGTCAAATTCAGTACTGCAGATAAAAGACATGTATGGCCTAAAGTCGCCGCTTGCATCTATAAACTCAATTCTATCTATCTATCTATCTTATCTATCTATCTGCTCTGTTTCTGCCAAGTGGGAACCAAGCATAAGACTGCATTCCATTCTGCAATGGAATGTATGAATGTAGTGTTTATGAATGATCAAATGTGCTTGTTTGTGTCAGATTTATTACAGGTCAGATTTAGTATGTCAGTTACTTTATGGTCGAGAAGGGTTTGCTGTATTTTTTTGGGCAAATCAATTTTGCTTTTAAGTGCTGCACTTTTAGTTTGTGGCCTGAAAGAAACCAGATTAACTCGAAGCATGTTTTCACTTTTGCTGTGGATTGGCATTGGTCGATCTCCAACTTTGAGGCCAAACATTCCTGTATTCTTGCGTGTATCATTTTTCTCAACCAAATTCTAAACAGTAAAAACATTGAACCATTTTCTCTCTACTGCACGGTTTTTTACAACTGCAAAACACGATTTTCTTTTCTTTTTCATTTAACACACGCAGATCGCGATTTTCTGAGAAAATTGGAAACAATTGTAATAAATTTTGCTTTAGGCAGCCCACTAAATGATTTATCAATTTACTATGATCATATTCAATTTTTCCTGGATTTACTAAATTTCATGCTGATACTGCATTTGCAATAGCATGAAGACCACAGTCACCGAGGGAAAAAACTTCCAAGCCCTGCCTCCCCTGGGTACTCTGCTGCGGCACTTTGTTTTTCCGCTGCAGCACTTTGTTTTTCCGCTGCAGTGGGCCTGAGTCGCCGCTTGCGTCTATAAACCTAATTCTGTCTCTCTCTCCGCTGCAGTGGTGCTAATGGGTCTCTGGTTATCTGCCTCTTCTCTTTTTTTGCTCCTCTTTCTCTTCTGTGGCTTTTGTCTTTGTGTTTTTGACCAATTCTTTGATAATGTAAGACTGTATTCCATTCTGCAATGGAATGTAGGAATGTAGTATTTATCAATGGTCAAAGGTGTTTGTCTGTGTCAGATTTATTTTGGTCAGATTTTGGGGGAGAAAACTTCCAAGCCCAGCCTCCTTGTGGCCTCTCCTGGGTACTCTATTGCAGCACTTTGTTTTTCCCGCTGCAGTGGTGCTAATGGGTCCTCTGGTTATCTATCTTCTTTTTTTTGCTCCGCTTTCTCTTCTGTGGCTTTTGTCTCTGTTTTTGACCATTTTTTTGATAATGTAATGCTGCATTCCATTCTGCAATGGAATGTACGAATGTAGTGTTTATCAATGGTCAAATGTGTTTGTTTATGTCAGATTTATATTGGTCAGATTAAAAGACGTGTATGACCTCAGTCGTCGCTTAGGTCTATAAACTCAATTCTATTTATATTTATTTGGTCAGATTTAGTACGTCAGTTTCAGTATGTCAGATTAAAAGACGTGTATGGCTTAAGTCGCCGCTTGCGTCTATGAACTCAATTCTATCTATCTATCTACCACAGTCACCGTTTTGTTGGGTGACATAAACCAATTTAAATGTAATATTTCTGCAAGGATGAGTTTTGAATTGTGAACTAACAAGTGAAACTAATTGAGGTAAAACTACAATAATACTATTTAAGCTATCATAAACATTTTAACTAATGCTTTAGTGCTAAAAACCCCCGCAACCGCTGTCCGACATTATACATTTGAACAAACCTGCCGTCATCAGGCAAAGGATCAGTAATGAGATCAAATGGACTACTTCTTGGAATCCCAAATTTGTATAAATTAACTAAACCGACAGTGTGTGGATACTGAATTTTTAACACTTTTGACATATGATTCAATATGTCTTGATTAAGCCATTCTGTGTGCTGGGTAAGTCGCCGCTTGCGTCTATAAACTCAATTCTATCTATCTATCTATCCATTCTGCTTTGGAAACCCAGGTAATTTAATATGTTGTAAATGTAATTTGGGAGCAAGTCTAAACCCCGTAATGTAGTGTTTATCAATGGTCAAGGGGAAGAAAACTTCCAAGCCTCCTCTGGGCACTCCACTGTGGCACTTTGTTTTTCTGCTGCAGTGGTGCTAATGGGTCCTCTGGTTATCTATCTTTCCTTCTTTTTTGCTCTTCTTTCCCCTCTGTGGCTTTTGTCTTTGTGTTTTTGACCAATTCTTTGATAATGTAAGACTGCATTCCTTTCTGCAATGGAATGTACGAATGTAGTAGTGTTTATCAATGGTCAAATGTGTTTGTCTATGTCAGATTTATATTGGTCAGATTTAGTATGTCAGATTCAGTATGTCAGATTAAAAGACATGTATGGCCTAAGTCGCCGCTTGCGTCTATAAACTCAATTCTATCTATCTATCAATGGTCAAATGTGTTTGTCTGTGTCAGATTTATATATTGATCAGATTTAGTATGTCAGTATAAGTATGTTAGATTAAAAGACGTGTACGGCCTAAGTCGCCGCTTGGCGTCTATAAACTCAATTCTATCTATCTAAACCCCGTAATTTTTTCTCTATCAAGTGCGTGTAATTTTGAAATACATATTGCCAGGATACTTAGTGGAGTAACCATGGGAGGCTATGAGGATGCTATGCATCAATTACTTCAATATCAAGTCTAGTACAAAATTACAACATCTTCAAATGAATCTGATCCCATAAATTAAGTTCTCTAAAGTGGTCTTCTGGACGTGATGCAATAACATCTTGATCCACTTGTCAAGTATATCGTCACTCCACATTCCTGAGTTGTCACATTCCTCCAGAACAGCAGAATAGATCAAGGGCTTTTTTACAAGCTTCAAAAACAGAACGGCTTGAGAAAGGAGCTTAAGAAATTTTCTGCTTCCAGTAATAGGGAATGTTGCAGTAAGAATTAAATAGAAAACCTTACTAAAAAATTTTTAAACAAAACTGAAGAAAGCTGAAGGACCTGCTTTTGAAAGCAACGATTTTGTCACTCTTCTTTGTGATTGGTTATTAAATTTAATCCTAATTGAACGGAACACTCATATATTTTGTTTCCTTATCTTGAAAAATAATTGTAAGATCTCTTTTTGTGCATTAGATTTGAAGTGTAATAAAGTGAACGCGACTATATTGTTTATATGTTAAAATTTCCTTTTTAGAATTTGATGGTGGCGACGATTGCAACCAAGATAACTTAAAGAACGGATGACTAACAGATGCTAATATAAATTCATCTTGATCAAAGTAATTCCAAACTTTTTTTTCTAATCTCTTCTTATCTTTTATCTTTCTAAAACTTTTTTCTAATGGTAGGGTACCCTTTGGAATGTAAAATGCAGTCTCTCCTCTGCCATCGCCACTTATTATCGATTTCTTCTGTGGGTTATGTTGCCTGTACGCATAGCAACATCCGGCTTGAATTTGATTTTGTGGGTTGAGTGCAGCCAGGCTTACCACTGAAAAGTTTTAATACCTGCTAACACCTCTTAGCATGACTCTTTGTTTATCTATGCAATTTTTATGTCAGATTTATATTGGTCAGATTAAAAGACGTGTATGACCTCAGTCGTCGCTTGCGTCTATAAACTCAATTCTATCTATCTATCTATGCAATTGCTGCCAGCAACCAACTTCTCGTCCCAACCCAATGAATCCAATTTAATATCTTGATTCATTAAAAGGCTTTAGAGCGCCTTTTCCAGTTAGATTATACAATCTGGCAAGATTGTATTCCATAAGGGAATCCATAATTCTTTTCAGGTTGTCCTCTCTCTCTTGAGGTTCTGTTCTGCAAATAATAAATTATTAATACACAAATTTTAAATATAATACTGTATAATATAGTAACTCACCAGTTCCAATCGCCTGTTGGGATGTTTGGATACAAATTCGCCAAGCCAATCAAAATCCCCTGTACTTTTTAATGGGATTTTGAATGGCGTTGGGTCTGGCAAATTTCTTTTTGTTGATGGGCTTGACGTCGCGTTCATACTAGCAACCGTTAAACTGACTACTTGCTGCTGTACTTCCTGCATTTAAAAAAAACTTCCATGTTTTGGTTTCTAAGCAAGTTAATTTGGCATAGCGCATCTGAAATAACAGCAAATATAAATCACATTTCTTAATTTGCTTTATTTTAATTATTCTTACCCGTTAGTAACATTTCACCGTTCTTGTAAGCCAACATGATAGTTTTTTGCTGAACAAAAATGCTACTTTTCTGTCTTTTTTCTGTCTTTTTTACCAGTCTGTGGTTTACTATAAAAGACAGTTCATGTAAATAATTAGATAACTATAGATTATATATTTACAAAAAATACCTGATGATGCTTGATTCTAGCCGAGGGTCGATTGACAAATCACTGCTGATGCTGGCGTCGGCGTCTTCTTCATCATTAGCTGTTTTATCACGATCATTATGGCCCGAGTCGCCGCTTACGTCTATAAACCTAATTCTCTCTCTCTCTCTTATCACGATCATCAGCACTAAAAATAAAATAAATGTTTGATTTAAAAAATTTAAAAAGATGATATTGTAACAGAATATATCGTCTTTAACCTGTATAAGTCTGATGATGATTTTACTGATGAGTTATGACTATTATCAGCTTCATTGTTATGTTTCGGTTCGAATTTGTGACGCGACAGTTCAATATTGAACTGTCTGCGTCACAAATTCGAATATTATAGAATGGGGGCCATCAGCTGTAGTAAACAGTGATGGTCTATCTTCGATCACTTCGTCAATTGTTGGCATCCAAATTTAAAAAAATCAATCAGTTGGATAGTTTTTAAATGTATATACATTTTTTTATATTTTATATAATGTTCTGATTCAGTACTGTAAGACTGCATTCCAATACATGAATGCAGCATTTATCACTTGCAAAATTGCGTATTGTAAGACTGCACTCGAATAAATGAATGTAGCATTTACCAATTCTAAGTCAGTAAATTACTATATCGAAGCTTCAGGCCGAAACCAGTTGTCGCATGATTTCCAGTTTAATCAAACACAATTTTTATTTAATTTTTTTCCATATATTGTCATCAGACGCTTGAATTGGATTCTAATTTTGTACCTGATCAATTTTTGTTTGAAGCATTAAGGTTCTTTCTTTCTTCACCATCTGCGTGGGATAATGTCCCTGGTTAGAGCGACTGATTGCATTAGATTCCAATGTCCCCTCTAGGCCACTCGGAACCTTGCTGCCGAAAAGACAAGCGACTAGGAATAGCATTCCTTCCTTCGGCGCTGTGATTGGCTCAAAATCGAGCCACTGCGCATGCGCGGGGACTTAAAACTTTTCTAGGTATTTTGTTTTAATTCGACAGATACATTCTAAAAAAATCAAATAAAATAAATTTTAAATTAAAAATTAAATTAAAAAAAAAATAAATTTTTATTTGACAAGATACATTTTAGTATATAAATTTCAAAAAAACCAAACTAAAAAAATTTTAAAAAAAGAAAATTTTTTTTAATATTGTACTTATATTATAGTTATTTATTTTCGTGTAAAATTATTTACACAAATCACATTTAAATTTAAAATCACATTTACATTTAAAATTAACATTTAACATTAAAAATCACATTCCACAAATCACATTTAAATTTAAAATCACATTCCACAAATCACATTTAAATTTAAAATCACATTCCACAAATCACATTTAAATTTAAAATCACATTCCACAAATCACATTTAAATTTAAAATCACATTCCACAAATCACATTTAAATTTAAAATCACATTCCACAAATCACATTTAAATTTAAAATCACATTTAAATTTAAAATCACATTTAAATTTAAAATCACATTTAAATTTAAAATCACATTTAAATTTAAAATCACATTTAAATTTAAAATCACATTTAAATTTAAAATCACATTTAAATTTAAAATCACATTTATCACGGACCGGTATGTCGTCATGCGTTTGAAAGACGCTTGATACCTCGAAAACGAGAGAGCCCTGGTTTGAATGAGGCCCTGAATGGTTACAGAACTAAAGGCGTTCGTAACCACCGCATTCGTGTCTATTGATACAAAATAAAATGTAGTTCAGGTTGATATTATCTTACTCTCTAAAAAGAACGCCGTTAAAACCACCTAATCACTTAAGAAGTGAGAGAATAGAATCTAATCTAAACCTAGTATCACTCAAAGGTGGAAGCCTAATCTGAAAAACAAGATGGCGGATCCCAGACTAAACTATTTCAAGCAAAGTGAACATTCTTCTTGCCTTTCTGTCTTTTAGAATAATAAATGCACGCGTATACAATTTACTATTATTCTGACCAGGTCCAGCTAGGTTATGCGCCACATAAGCTCTAAAAATACGCGTGAATACTCAGAGAAGAATGCAGAACTGAAAACACATGGAAAAACAGTTGGAGATGACCTTCAAACAAGGGTGAAGGGACCAGCCCTCTACTAGTTGTGTGCTGTTCGCTAGCAGGAGAGAGAGTGAACTCCAAAAACTTGGAAAAGTACATCAAAAACTCATACTGCATCCTCATTGGTCCTCAGAAAGTGAGGAACCAACGAGAGTGCAGGAGTAGTGTGAGTCACTCACTTAACATGCACAAAGTCGGGTCATTCCAACTGTAGGACCAAAATAACACGGGGGGGGATTACATGACAAATGCGTACAGTCATCACAAACGGCCTTGGCCAGACACACAAATGGATAAACACAACACAAAAACAAGACATGTAAATTTGTTAAAAGCAAAATGTGGGTTTATTAGAGGAAAACACAAAAGGAACGCGTAAACACATTTTACGCCCGTGACACGCCCCCAGACCTGGATGTTTATGAGGGTCAAATCAAAAAACACTATTGAAGAAACAATCACATCAAAAATAACGCAAGTTAAAAAACAACATATTAAAAGATAGTATAAAACTATGAGTATGACGATATAAAAATTTGTAGCAATGATCACAGCAGCTCAAAGATTAAACATAGTCACTAACGCGTATAAGTAATGAAAAATCGCAAACATAACAAAAATCTAAATCATAAATATTACGACATGATTACCGACACTAAGGATGCACCAACTGGTAAAGGTAAGCACACCCAACCAGTCGTCCCAACCAATAAAGGTAAGTAAACTGGCTAGTAACTATAAACATGACGTACAAAAAGTCAAAACAAAAATCAAAACACACTTATCAAAAAGAAAAATAACACGGGAAATCCCCGTTAACAAAAAAACATATACACGCGTTGAACCCCAACACGTGCATCAAAATAAACATAACGCCTAAATAATAATAATATATAAAATAATATAATAAAAATAATATATCACAAAAAAAACACTGAGCACTTAGTCACTTCCGGTAGACACACACAAAAGTTAAACATATCGCAAAGTCTGATAGAGGTTTACTTAAAAGTTGTTAAAATTTATTAAGTCACATCCAGTAAAATATTTGTCAAAATCGGGTAAAGTCACGATCGATAAATAACGCATAGTCACACTCCCGGGTTTCGTCACTCATTCCAAGATGTTAACGCCCACCGCCTCCAAAATATACTTATACAACAGTTCGTTAAGTTTGGTGATGATGGCGTCAAATACAAATCCAAACTATTTCGCACATGCAACGCATCCAATTCCCGCGCAATCAACTTCTCCAACACGGCAATTATCGTTGTCCGAAAACGAAAAAAT
>JH429633.1:6442-18114 GCA_000239455.1 Strigamia maritima
TCAAATTGTGGGATTCAAGGCCATTGTGGGGCTTCATGTAGGAAGAGGAAGTCCAAGGGGTCGAATGCAAATGAATCCGTTTCTTTCTCGCATTTTTCTGATTCTTTGATTATTGATGGGCTCAATGTTTCTACCACAGATAATGAGTGGATTTGGGATACTGGGTCGGGAGCTCATTTATGCCATGATAAGAATTTATTTACTGAGTTGACAATTGAAAAGCCTTATAAGATGAATGCGTATGCAGGGACATTCGATGTAGAAGGGATTGGTACTGTTTGTTTTGATTACATTATTGGGAATGAAATTCATAAGATTACTTTAAATAAGGTGGGATACGCTCCAAGTGGAAAGCGTAATTTAATTAGTGGGTCACGTGCAATGCAAGCTGGTTGTACGTGGTCTGGAAGATCGAATGAAATTTTAGTTAAGAATAAACAGAACAGACCAACGTTAAAATTTGTCGAACATAAGGGGTTGTTCAAGTTGAACGCTACCAAATGTAATGGCAATTTGTCGGGATCTAGTGTTAGGCACGCAGTTAAAGAGAATTTTGGGGTTTACTTTCCCAAACTAGTGTTGCTAAAACTAATGTTGTGGAAAGTAAACCAGTTGGTGACTTGAAATTATGGCATCGGAGGTTAATGCACATGGGTATAGATTCCATAGTTAAGATGTCCAGTCAAGAAGTTGTTAGGGGTTTGCCTAAACTTAGTAAAAGTGATTTGGAATGCGTATCGTGCATTAGATCAAAACAGACTAAATTTAGGGGTAAGGCAAAGCCTGAAATAACAACTAAGTCAACACTAGAGTTAGTGCACTCTGATGTTTGGGGGCCCACTAAGTATGAAAGTAGGGGTGGGACCAAATATTGTTTCTTTTATTGACGATTACACAAGATGGGTGAAAGTCTATGTTATTAAATACAAGTCACAAGTAGCTGATTGTTTTGAGGATTTTATTTTGTACCTGAAACGTTTGACTAATAACAAACTGAAGCGGAGAGAAGCATGCCCACACCACCAAGCACGCCGCGCCCTTGCCGTGAAGAACCAGTCTACACGACAGCGCCTCTCGCGGCATTAAATCCCAATGTCGCCAGTCTCTAGCGTATGGCTGATAGTTTAACTATCGAGCTCGCACGCGGGATGATTGCCCACTTGGATCCCGTCCAAGTGAGGTACGTCGAAGGGGCACGTAATGAATTACGTCGCCTTTCGATGGGATTTTCGAGCGACCAGTATCGGGAGCACCCAACCACCTGTTGGTTTATTGTAAATAAAAGTTGCTCAGATCTCAATTTAGGTCTGCATGTGTTAATACAGGTTGCTATTATCACATGCATTGTGTATTGTTTTCTCTTTTGATGCGCATTCATTTTGTAGAATTTGTATAAATGTGCTCTAACAGTATTTTGTGTTTGCGCATCTTAGTTTGTGACATGCTCTATTGTTTTCCTTAATGCAATGCATTAGTGTTTTTCTTTTGTTACACTTTTTGGTAAAAATGTATTGTGTTAAGTCATATATGATGTTTTACTTTCTAGGTTTAAGCCCCACCTATTATAGAGTTTGTTTTTGTTTACTTATTTGCTCTGGATGTTTGCTATAAGATTTCTTATAATCCAGAATGATATTTGTGAAATATTTTGTTATTTCTATTTGGTTTTGGTCACTACAGTCTATCTAGATGTATGTAGTGATCCTAACTTGTATTCATTTGCTTGGGATCACATCCTATGCCTTAAGAGTGATCCTTGTCATTTATGAGTTATTTTTAGCTCAGGTGATTCACTCTGTCACCTGGTGGTTTTTACTCTGTGTTTTGGGTTTGAGATTATACTCTCTCTCTCTATGTTCTCCAAGATGGCTGAAATAAATGATCCATGCTTCTGAGGATTAATATTGGACTTTTCATTGCTTTGCATGTGAGTTTCCTGTCTTTTCAAGTATTTTATGGCCATATAAGTGATTCAGATCACAGGCCACATAATGACAAACTCACAGACATAGGATTCATGTCAGAGAGCAGAGCTAAGCTGTGTCAGGCCAAATTGAGATCAAAAGCAGCTCAACAAGGCCATTTGCGGCTCATTTACATCACATTCCATGCTTCATATGCGGGAGAAGCTCAGGCGCGAGGTTCCGCGCATTTAGAGCTCGATCACGGAGTACGGAGATCGGCGCTTGTTTCCGGCGGAACGCGAGGCACCGCGGATGGCAGAATTTTCCGACTTTTCCATCAAAATTCCAAAAACGTGAAAAATCGATTTTTCACCAATTTGAAGACAGTTTTCGCTTCCACAACTGTCTGCCTGTCTAGGGGACGACCTATAGATGTACAATTGGTAGCAGAGGGTGGTTTGCACCCCTGGATCCTGGAAAAATTGCCCAATATTGTTTTTGGGCAATTTACGGTGAAAAATCACTTTATTTTCGATTTGAGCAATTTCTGTCACCTTTTTATATTTATTTTAGCTCAGCATTATGTCCGTGAAGGACATAACCAAGGGATCGAGAAGTTGGACAAAACAAATTATTTGCAGTGGACAATAGATGTACAACTATTACTTGAGGAAAAGGGACTTTGGAAGTTTGTTACGGGCAAGGAGGTCGAACCATTGGCGACTGCCCCAGCCACTGGGCATGAAAAATTTGAAAAGGACAAAAATAAAGCACGAGCCATCATTTTGCAATGCTTAGTTCCGAGGCTCCAACCCGCAGCGATGAAAAAGGAGACAACAAGAGATGTTTGGAAACATTTGAAAGATTTATTTGAACCGAGCTCTATTGCTCGAGAGGCATCTTTAGTTGAAGAATTTTACTGCATGCGCCGAAAGGAAAATGAAGAATTGGATGCCTTTATAGCACGTCTGGACAAAGCCGGAGATGATATGGAGGCGGCGAACGCCCAACTCAAGCCCGTTGGACACATTAAAGCATATTTGCTTATCAGCAGGATCGGAAAAGAATTTGAGCAACAGATCCAAGCTATTTATCAATGGAAAAAAATGATTTTACGTACGACAATGTTTGCACCGCATTACTAGCTGAAAGTAATCGAAGACGTCTTGTAGCTGCAAGTGATAAAAATTTGGAGGCTGCGACTGCTTATTTAAGCGGTCTTAAAGGCCAAAGTGCAAAAAGTGAAGTCTGTGCAAATCGTATCTGCAGAGTATTGTGTGCTTTAATTGTGGCACAAATGGCCATTTCGCACGGGATTGTTTGAAACCAAAGGTCCAACGTGACGGTCAGCAGCAACGTGGCCGAGGACGAGGTCGTGGTCGACGTCGAGGTCGTCGTGCAGCTCCTCCGGCCCCAGAGAGCCAGGTCACCAAGCAGGCCTGGTATGCAAATGCAGTCGGCGAACCAGCCGTAATCCAATCACCGAGTGTCTGCAGTGCAAACGTCCAAAATGGCAAAGTTGAATGGTATTTGGACACATGCGCTTCTCATCACATCTGCGGAGATCGGAATATGTTCTGCGACTTTGAGGAGCTCAAACCGATGAAACTGGAGTTAGGAGAAGAATCGTCAAGCATCACTGAAAGAGGAACCGTCGAATTGACTGTTAAAGTGAAAAATGTTGTCAGTATCATCGCTCTACAAAGTGTTTATTAAGTTAAAGGCTTTAAACGTAATTTAATCTCCGTGGGAAAAATCGATCGTGCCAAATTTCACATTTTGATTTATAATGATTTGTTAAAAGTGTATAAATCCGATTCTAAAGTCTGCTCGTTGCACGGTAAGCTTGATGATGGGCTGTACCGAGTTAAAGGACCTGTTCAATTTAAGCCAGCCAGTAGTTTAGGTGCCAAAGGTGATTTAAATGTTAAAATTTCTGGAAATGGCAATACAGAGTCTAGTGAAACGAGCAAGCTCGAGAGTCACGCCATTAGTGTAAATGTGTGGCATCAGAGGTTTGCTCATATGTACACTAAGGGTTTAAATCATTTAATTTGTGATAAAAATGTTAAAGGTATTGATTTAAATGAGAAAGTTTGTAACACTATTGTGACAACTGTGAGTTATCAAAATCAACTAGGACTAGCTTTAAATCTGAGAATTCATTAGTTGCTAAGAACCCTTTGGAACTCCTACACATGGACCTATGGGGCCCGTGTAGAATCCCATCTTTAGGTGGTGCGAGGTTCCTGTTCTGTATTGTGGATGATTGCTCATGCTACTCATGGATTTTTCCCCTAAAGGCCAAAAGTCAGGTTTTTGAAACTTATAAAAAATTTCATACTAGAATAGAGAGGCTTAGTGGGTCTAAAATTAAGGCTATCCGCACTGATCGCGGAGGTGAGTTCACTTCAGGGGATTTTGAGGTATTTCTGAACACATTAAGTGTTGAAATTCAAAGAACCAACACCTATAGCCCCGAGATGAATGGGGTTGCCGAGCGTATTAACCGAACGGTTTTGAATAGCATTAGAGCTATGCTGTTGTCCTCTGGCTTACCTAAGTCATTGTGGGCCGAGTTGGCCATGACAATGATCTATTTGAAAAATAGATATCCTCATTCGAAACTTGGTAATGAAATCCCCTATGTTTTATTCCGCAAAAGGACATTATCTGTCTCTTATTTGCGGATTCCCGGCTGTTTGGCCTATGTCCATATACCTAAAGCCAATAGGGCTAGTAAATTAGATTCTAGGGCCTGGAAGGGTGTTGTTGTTGGTTATGCGATGGGTACTAAGGATTATCGCATTTGGGACCCAATTTCTAATGATGTTTACGAATCTAAGCATATTAAATTTGATGAGTCCCGTTTGTATAAAGATGTTGTTCCCACCTATATTAATGATGATCCTCTTAATATTTTAGACGGTAGGGAATCCCATTATAACCCATCTGTCGAGTCTAGTGATGACAGTGATGACGACAGTTCCCCTAACCAACCTCAACCTTTAACCCCGGTACGCCCAAAGGCGTCCTAATGTACAGGAAATCCCACCATATGTTTCTTCTCGGAGGAAACCTGTACCTGTGTCTAAGACACCTTTGAAGCCAACTTCCTCTAAAGGTTTTAATAGGGCTCCAATCCCTAACAAACCAGGGTGGGAGCGTGTGGAAGTTCAATGCCAGTCTGGCGCTACAAAGGGCAAGTGGGATATTTATTTTTATGCGCCGGGTTGCAAAATTCCCCTTAGAAGTAGGCCAGAACTCCGTGACTACTGTGAGCAAGCGTTAAAAATTCCCTATAATCCAGATGAGTTCAATTGGAAACCATCTGAGCCTTTAGTTGATACTGTTTCTCAGGTTGACACAGATGATGATGATGTGGCTCAGGCGACGGTGCAGGAAACTGACATTGATGCAGATTCAGACCCTGAATGCTATACTGTGCGAGTATATTTGGCTGAGGTTGTAAAGGAGCCCTCTACTTTTGAAGAAGCCATGGCCTCACCTGAAAAGGATGAGTGGATTTCTGCCATGCAAGAGGAACACTCTTGAAGAGCGAGAGGTTTTTGAGTTAAAGCCCAAGCCTAATCACAGCCATATACTCGGATCCAAATGTTTCTATAAATTGAAAAAGAATGCCGAGGGTCTTATTGTCAGGTTCCGTGCCCGGCTTGTTGCGCAAGGTTTCCGCCAAATTTATGATCTGGACTATAAAGAAGTGTTTAGTCCTGTAGTGAATTTTGTTTTGGTCTGTTTTTCTTTTGTCTTTTGGTGGTCTTGCGCAAATGGTCTGATGTGCACTTGGATGTCAAGTGCGCATACTTGTATGGGTTACTTGATTATCCCATTTATATGGATTTGCCTAAGGGTGTTAAGTCTAAGCAACCAGGTTGTGTGTGGTACCTAGTACGTGCTTTGTATGGTCTGCACCAGTCCAGTCGCATTTGGTATCAGACATTAGATGCTGCCCTAGACAAAATAGGTTTTGATAAAGTCACAGGATTTAACTGTGTCTACACCTATGGCACACAGGCCCTGTTATTAGTTTATGTTGACGATACGGTGCTGTTTGCACAAAATGAAAAAGTGCAAAATCATTTGATTAAAGAAATTGGCAAGCACTTTAATATAGTCAACCTTGGACGCGTGTCTAAGCTTTTAGGTGTGGAATTTGACCGTGATGACAACAAGTTGATGTTGCATCAAACACAGTTTATTGACCAATTGGCTCAAAAATATTCTGTTGTTGCTAACAAGCTTATTAAAGTACCTGTGACTGTGGGCACCACTCTAACTGTTCCCAAAGAACATGAAATTGAATCGGAATTTCCCTATCGTAACTTAATAGGAAGTTTGATGTTTTTAGCATCTCGTACGAGGCCCGACATTATGTTTTCAGTGATCTACCTCTCGCAATTTAATAATGCACACTCTTTAAAGCATATTAAATGCTTACTCCAAGTATTGCAATACGTTGTGAATACGAAGAATTATTGTTTGAATCTATTAACGTGTAAAGGAGAGGATATGTCGGTGTTTAGTGATGCGTCATGGGCCACGGACCTTGTTGGTTATAAGAGTTTTGGCGGTTTCATGATTTATTTGGGTAATTGTGTGATTTCATGGGGTTGTAAAAAGCAATCAGTTATTGCATGCTCATCTATGGAGGCTGAGTACATAGCTCTTTCTCATGCGGTTAAGGAAAGCTATTGGCTTAGTTGCTTGTTCGAGAATTGTCTCCTATTTGACCGTGTTAAAACCCCATCTGTCCATTCCGATTCATTGTCATCGATTCAGTTTGCTTCGAATGATATCGAAAATTTGAAGACCAAACACATCAGAATACGGTATCACTTTCTCCGAGACTGATTTGAAAAAGGTTATTTTAAATTATGTAAAGTCCCGGGGGAATTCAATGTAGCAGACATCTTTACGAAGTGGCTGCACAGTGATCGCATCAAAGCCTTATGCGACACAGTATTTGGTGTGTTATCTCGATAGTGTCTCTTATTTTTCTAAGCATCTTTTATTTAAAGGGGCAAATGTTGGTTTATTGTAAATAAAAGTTCCTCAGATCTCAATTTAGGTCTGCATGTGTTAATACAGGTTGTTATTATCACATGCATTGTGTATTGTTCTCTCTTTTGATGCGCATTCATTTTGTAGAATTTGTATAAATGTGCTCTAACAGTATCTTGTGTTTGCGCATCTTAGTTTGTGACATGCTCTATTGTTTTCCCTTAATGCAATGCATTAGTGTTTTTCTTTTGTTACACTTTTTGGTAAAAATGTATTGTGTTAAGTCATATATGATGTTTTACTTTCTAGGTTTAAGCCCCGCCTATTATAGTTTGTTTTTGTTTACTTATTTGCTCTGGATGTTTGCTATAAGATTCCTTATAATCCAGAGTGATATTTGTGAAATATTTTGTTATTTCATTTGGTTTTGGTCACTACAGTCTATCTAGATGTATGTAGTGATCCTAACTTGTATTCATTTGCTTGGGATCACATCCTATGCCTTAGGAGTGATCCTTGTCATTTATGAGTTATTTTTGGCTCAGGTGATTCACTCTGTCACCTGGTGGTTTTTACTCTGTGTTTTGGGTTTGAGATTATACTCTCTCTCTCTCTATGTTCTCCAAGATGGCTGAAATAAATGATCCATGCTTCTGAGGATTAATATTGGACTTTTCATTGCTTTGCATGTGAGTTTCCTGTCTTTTCAAGTATTTTATGGCCATATAAGTGATTCAGATCACAGGCCACATAATGACAAACTCACAGACATAGGATTCATGTCAGAGAGCAGAGCTAAGCTGTGTCAGGAACTCCTCATGCCAGCCCTGTGGGGCCGATGCCGATCGCCCCAGTGACGCCACGTTCTACGGGAATCCGTCCTGTAAGCGTGATGCCACCAACTGCCGCGCCGATTCCGATGGAAGTTTCCACCTCCATCGTGTATCTCGATCCGCCGGGCGTTCGGCCAAGTCAACCAAGAATGTTGCGGCCCTATCGTCATGATCCCATCACCAGTGTTATGACGGGCAGATGCGTTTGTTAGGATATAATCGGAATATCATGTTTAGATTTATGTGTATGTTCCAAGTATATAATATTTTATTTTCAAGTTTATTTACAGTTATACATCGATTATGGGATAACTGTATAATGCCGGTTCTATAACGTGTTTACTTGCGTCAACTTACAGCACGTGCAGAGATCATCGTATCATATATTAATGTTTACCTTTTGTATTAATGTTTTATCTGAGAGAGTTATCTCTGAGTTATTAAGAGTTATCTGTACTTGCTTTAGTTTGATGGCGCTACTGTCACTTATGTATTAGAGTGACAGTTGTGTGGTCTAGTCTTGATGACATCACATGACCTCACACCTGTCACTCACCTGTGTGTTACTCAACATGGCGCCTCGCATCAGATGAGGCTGCTCATGAGTTTTGTTTGAAGTTATTTTGGTAATAAACCACCTCAGTTATTGTTTTCACTGCTTGCTGCATGTGTAAGTTCGTTTTATGGCACTATAAGTGTTTTTATACACGGCCACATCACTTGTGCTCATCATATTACATCCGTGCTCACTACTTCGCATCCGTACTCACAATATCACATCCGCGAGTTACTGCTAAGCCTAACTAGGCCCAACTCAGATGTTTCATCGCATAGTGCTTCCACATCAATGTTAAGCCGCTTCTTTTATTTTTGGATGACAACAGCGTTTTGACGCCAGTGAAGGCCGCCAAAGTGCCAACGGCGTCGACTGAGGCGGGAGAGAGAACTCCCCCACCTCCTCCACCGCTGTTGCAATTGCTGATTAAGAAGAAAGCGAAGAGCGACATCTATGCGCTCATTTTACGTGATTTCCCGCATCTTTCGATGAGTGCAAAGGTTCGGCTAACTTTGAGCAGACTTTCAGACCGGGGCAAATCCCTGTATGTCTGGATGATCCGAACTCTCGCACGAGGTCCCAGTGTGGAGCCGATTTTGCATCAGCTGCTGTTGAGAGCGCATCGCGCGCCGACAACGGCAGAGGAGGCAAATAGGATTCACCATCGCAACTAGGGGATGGGAGCTTTTCTCCCGGCCGTCTGGTTGCATTGTCGCAACGAGATTGAGGCGGCGAGCACTGGACATGCGATGTTTTCGTGAGCGAGCACAAAATTCCTGAAAACGTGGCAATGCCAGGCCGGCCAAAACTATCAAAATTTGGCCAAAACACAAAAACGTTTGGAAGCAAACTCGATTTTTTCCTGCCGTTTTCCGCTGCATGCGGTCCGCCGCTCGTAATCGCTAGGCCCGTCTCGCTAAGTCGCTCTCGAATGTTCGCCAATGTTGCCTTTGGCTTCTCAGCGTCGCACTCGTCGCGGCGCTCGTTTTAGTATGCCGTTGGGCAGGTTATAATACTGCAACGCTCGAAATTAAGACATCAACACCTAGGTGCAGTAGAATAGGCCTAAAAGTGGTGTTGATTAAGATGCCACACAAGTAGACCTCGAAATTTGACGTTTTGGACGTTTTTCTCGATTTTTCAATTTTCGATGGAGATTCCAGAATT
The DNA here is from genome assembly GCA_000239455.1 of Strigamia maritima. Taxonomy (NCBI): domain Eukaryota; kingdom Metazoa; phylum Arthropoda; class Chilopoda; order Geophilomorpha; family Linotaeniidae; genus Strigamia; species Strigamia maritima. The sequence goes on from JH429633.1 coordinate 15,925, forward strand.
TGTTGCCGTCTTCGGTGCACCGCGTCCCGACGGTTTTAGTCGCGATTCCCGTCCAACGTGTAGGTCTTGGTAGACGGAAACATGTGTGTACACCATGTCATGCACATAGTTTGTGCTTGTTGTGTGTTTTTGTGACATTTCAAGATGTTCACATTTGTTTTTAGTTTTGATTTTATGATGTTATGATGATCTGATAATATCATCATAATATTATCTGAAGTGTTTGTATTTTATTTTGATATTTATATTCAGTACATTTGCAGACTCATATTAGCCTGTTTTCCTAGTTTTGAGTCTGCTCTCAATTGCTTGTATTCATTTCTTTGAGTGCACCTGGTATTTCTGCTCTAATCTAGATGTAAGCAGAGATCCATGTGCCTGTCTAGCTGTATGGGATCACCCACTGGTCAAGGGTGTGATCCCTTTTCTACTTTTGAGTTATTTATAGCCTTATGGCTTTTTATCATTACTGTATGTTTTTTGGGTTTGAGATTATATACTCTCTATCTTTGATGATTGCAAATGGCTGACTTTTTCCTTCTATGCAACTGTGGATGATTAATGGACTATGGACAGTTATATTAGTGAGTTTTTGCTCGAAATATGTATTTAATGGCATTATAAGCGATTCCTATCGCGGCCAGTTTGTTGCCAAGCAGCTGGATGTGTGTTTGCATCAAGAACACATCAAGGACCCATGTGTGAAGCAAACACAGCTTTTCCCCATTGATTTGGACCATTTACTGCTTCAATCAATACGTTTTTGCATCCAGCATGACAGAGAAGCGATAGGACGAGGTTTCGCGCATTTGGAGAAAAATCGCGATCGACGGGACCTCGCGTCTAACTCCGGCGGGACGCGGTGGCCCGAGGACGGGGAGAAATTCCGACTTTTCCAGCCAAAATTCAAAAATCGATTTTTATCAATTTTTTGACCATTCGAAGTGCGGTTTTGCTTCCACAACTGCAAATAGGACCAGGGCGGACCACATAAGTGTACAGTTGGTAGCAGAGGGTGGTTTTAACCCTGGAACACGGTACAGATTGCCCAAAACACTAGTTTGGGCAATCAAAGGTCAAAATTGCATTTTTCACCATTTGAGCATTTTCTGTCCTATTTTCTTTTATTTTTCAGCTCAGCATTATGTCCGGGAAGGACATAACAAAGTCTGCCTCTTCTGGGATCAAAAAGTTGGACAAAATAAATTATTTGCAGTGGACAATTGATGTTCAACTACTTCTTGAGGAAAAGGGACTTTGGAAGTTTGTTACGGGCAAGGAGGTCGAACCATTGGTGACTGCCCCAGCCACTGAGCGTGAAAAATTTGAAAAGGAGAAAAATAAAGCACGGGCCATCATTTTGCAATGCCTAGTTCCGAGGCTCCAACCCGCAGCGATGAAAAAAAAGACAACCAAAGATGTTTGGAAACATTTGAAGGATCTGTTTGAACCGAGCTCTATTGCTCGAGAGGCATCTTTAGTTGGAGAATTTTACTGCATGCGCCGACAGGAAAATGAAGAATTGGATGCTTTTAAGCGCGTCTGCCGGAGATGACATGGAGGCGGCGAACGCCCAACACAAGCCCGTTGGACACATTAAAGCGTATTTGCTCATTAGCAGGATCGGAAAGGAATTTGAACACCAGATCCAAGCAATTTACCAATGGAAAAAAGATGATTTTACGTACGACAATGTTTGCATTGCATTACTAGCTGAAAGTAATCGAAGACGTCTTGTAGCCGCAAGTGATAAAAATTTGGAGGCTGCGACTGCTTATTTAAGCGGTCTTAAAGGCCAAAGTGCAAAAAGTGAAGTCAGTGCATCAAGTTTCGGCGATAAATCGTATCTGCAGAGTATTGTGTGCTTTAATTGTGGCACAAATGGCCATTTCGCACGAGATTGTGTGAAACCGAAAGTCCAACGTGACGGTCAGCAGCAACGAAGCCGAGGACGAGGTCGTGGTCGACGTCGTGGGCGCCGTTCAGCTCCTCCAGCCCCTGAGAGCCAGGTCACCAAGCAGGCCTGGTATGCGAATGCAGTCGGCGAGCCAGCCGTAATCCAATCACCGAGTGTCTGCAGTGCAAACGTCCAAAATGGCAAAGTTGAATGGTATTTGGACACATGCGCTTCTCATCACGTCTGCGGAGATCGGAACATGTTCTGCGACTTTGAAGAGCTCAAACTAATAG